>JAUMHQ010000046.1:7369844-7385542 GCA_032361165.1 Enteromius paludinosus
TATATATATTTGTATTTTCGTTTCACAAAAAAAATAATTTTATCTAAATATAATCTTAGACCAAAAACACATTTACCATAAAAAACATTATTTATATATAACTTTGTTTTATGTATATCACTGCAATTCTAGTTGGATATTATCTTATATATTTTATATAACCATTGAGAGAGAGCGAGACAGAGAGAGAGAATCCTTCAGTACTTCAAAATGTTAAATGTTAACCTATACTAAGAAATTATGAAATTCATATTCTTTAATAATTTTATTTAATTAATTAGAATTTAACTAATTTTAACTAATCTTTTAGCAAAAAAAAATTAACAAATAAAATCTACATTCGTATCTCAGTATAATCTTAGACCCCAAAAATATTAACCATGAAAATATTATCATATATATATATTTTTTTTTAAATGGCCATTTCTGCAATCCCAGTTGGATTGCTGCCATATTTTTAAATGACCGTAATTATATAAAAACCATACACACATATATATACACACACATACATATATACATATATATATACACACACACACAACAAATACATATATTTTATAAACCAAACCTTTTACTTTGGATGTGATTAATACATAGATATAGACTTCTGAAGCCCGCTGTACACTCCCACCTATAGCGATGCACCACATGCAGACTTCATGCCGGACGACCTGTTGTAAACACAGAACAGGAGGTCCCTCCCACCCCTGGTGACATTTATGAAGCGAGAAGGTAAGAGAACCATCTCTCGTCTCTAGAGCTTTACGGTTTCCCTCCAGCGGATAACACACCAAGAGCCTGAAAAACTGCAGTGTTTGTTCACTCAGATCTCAAAAACAGACTTGCTGTGTGTAAATCAGAGCTTGTGTGCGTGTGGGTGCATTTGAAATAAATTACGATGACACTAGGCTGTTCCGTTAGCCAGCAGTGGCTGGATTCCTGAAAAGCAGGAAAAGTGCGTGCGGAGACAGAGGAACGTTCAGATGTTTTCGACTACATATGGCACCAATGTGCAAAGCTCACACACGCAGATTGCAGGGAAAGATCCAGAGGAGGTGAGGAATGAACAAAGGCATGACACACTGATTTATGGGAACACCCAACATGTGACATCATGGTCTGGCACCTGCGGGCAGGAGAATGAGTGAATCAGAGAGAACGATGAGTCGAATGAAGGAGTGATGAGTAACAGATACAGATCCTTGCGGTTTTGGAGGAGGAATGAGTGTTAAAGAGCGGGGAATAGAAGGTCAGGAGGAAGACCAGACTGCCAAACAATGAGGAACAGGTGCTGTTTATGAAGTGCAGACACTACAAGGATCACAGTGCAAAACATAACTACCAATCAACTTTTCAGTCAAACTACTCACTTGTACTGGACGTTATAAAAACACTGAGGGGTAAAAACAAATGTCGCTATATCTGCATGAGATTCAAAGTGGGCAAAATAATAATTTCAAAGTATTTATATTATTATTATTACTATTATTAAATCTAAATTTAATCTAAATTATGTTAAATTGAAGATGAAAGATGAAAACTGAATACATATTTCTTTTGGTTTACCTCAAGGACCTACTATTGTTTATTTAAGAAAATAAATTATTATATTAAAGGGGTCATTCGGTGGTACATGCACTTTTTCAGGCTGTTTGGACTGAAATGTGTGTTGGGAGTGTGTGTACACAACCACCCTACAATGATAAAGATCCACAAGTATTTTTATTAAATTAAATGAAGAATAAGTTCCCCCATCTGAAATCAAGCCATTCTTAAATGCATGTTGGTGTGGCATCACAACGACAGAGGCCACTCCCACAATAGTTGATTGACAGCAGTTGTTTTACCTCAGACCTGCCCTGAGTGAGCCGTCATCAGACCGAGAAGTAGAGACAAGCGAGATTGAGGTGTTTTGTTGTTGAATGTATCGCCTTTCCTCATGCAAATCGCCTTTGAAAAAAAGGGGTGAAGATTTAAAGGGGAAGTACACAGAACAGAGTGATCTCTAAAGAGTAAAATGAGCGTTTTTTACACTATCTTTGAGAAATTTTAAAGCAATCTATATTACAAACTTTCCATTAAGACCCTAAAGAATCATATTAGCTTGTGGAAAATTGCTTTTGTATGACCCCTTTAAAAATAATTTAACTCTAAATAAAATTGCCAGAAAAAAAGTAAAATAAATTTTTTTTAAAGAAAATAAAATGCAGTTTTGGAATACAGAACATACTCAATTTATTAAAATAATCTAACTCTAATCTGAATTAAAATAAGAAAAATTAGATGTGAAATGACAATGATTAATTTGGGGGGTGGGGGTTTAAACTACCGTTTTTGTAACTTACTGTTCTGAAATCCAAAACGAATTATTATATTAAAATAATCTAACTATAAATTAATCAATCTATTTAAAAAAAAAAAAACACACCAAGACTAATTAACAGTAAGTTCTATACATATGGCCTTTGAGTGAAATGTGAAGAATCTATCTAAGGGATTGTTTCATAAATAAAAACATTGACCTATAGGTTCAAATTCAGTTTCCCAATACTTAAGGTCTCCAGTCAGTGTGATAAAAAAGCTAAAAAATATGCTTAAATTATTGTAATCTTGAAGCAACTGTCATGAAATGCCATTTAATGTAATGCTGCAAACTCTGCTGTTAAACCACATGTCTGCAACAGTTTCAATCAATCACATTCCCTCGCTGTCTGCATCCTACTCAAGCTGACAAGGATGACAAAAATCTGGAAAGAGCCTCCAGGGTTGTGAGTGACTCACACTATTAGTTTTAATGGCTTACTTCTATAAAGTCCAGCAAGAGCAGCGTTACAGCGCAGTGAGGTCATCCGTTATATAGTGCGCCATCGAATGAGCCCAAAAAAATTTATCCAGGCCTCCTTGAGTCCGGATGCCCTGCAAGACGCGAGGCCTTTGTTCTGCGCTCGCTCATCTAAATCAACGGGGGGGAAATAATTAACAGACTGACAGTGGAGGAGAAAGACAGGAGCTGACTTTGGATCCGATGGGTTAGTAAATCTTAGCACAGGACATATGCCTCACAACTTCCCCTCAGACATCCTCAGTTGATCAGGAGAGTGTAAAGTTTGAGCAGCATGTTTAGGAGGGAGAGCTGGATTGCGCGCAATGTTAAACACTGCTCCTCTTTCAATTTGCTAAAGCTGCGAGTGTTTAACAGTGTTAACATGCCTTTTCTCTGAGCTGTCTGAGAATCTTTACTGCTTCCATAGCTGTCAGACTGAGATACATGCATGCTTCCTGTCCTATCTAGTCTTTCTGGATTTGTGTCTTTGTAAAAGTTTAAATCTAGTTTGTTATAGTGTTTAAGTGCTGGAAAATTGTGAACCAAGAGTCAATGAATATTTTATTGTGACAGATATAAAAGCCATTTTACCAACTAAGAACTACTAACTTGTCACGTATGCAAGGGTACTTCTTGTTTTCTGACCACAGGGTCAGGTGTGCATCAAATTCATTATCTCAACTGCTGTTCAAAGAAAGTCTGTCTGTGAGGCAGTCCACTAAAAAAAAAAAAAAAAATTAAATGTGTTGTCACTTAATCATAATTCACTTGTTCTAAGCCTTAAGAATTAATTTTTTCTGCTGATCACAAAAGATGAAAAATGTTGGTAACCAAAGTTGACAGTAACCATCGACTTCCATATTGAAGTCAATATACCTTTAATACATAATCTGTAAATCCGATCATAATGGGATTGGTACAGGGGCCGCAACATTCTGTGTTTTTATTAAAAACTAAATAGCTTACAATCATTGAAATCAAATAAAATAAATGAGAAATGCTGCCTTCACAACTAAATTAAATAAAATAAAAAATGTTTTAAATTATTACAATTAATGAAACTGAAATACATATTAGTTCAAGCTAAACAAAAAAAAAATATATAAAAAACATTTAGTAATAAACTAACGCATTTAAAAAACTTAATTACATTTAACCTAAATTATAATAATACTAACCTAAATTATGATAATAAATACTATAATAGCATATAAATATTGCTAAACAACACTAACACAATTTCAGAGACATTTTTAAGTAAAAAAAAATAAAAATAAAAAAGTAAAACGAATATCACTGCAATCTGTAAAAATCAATTCCATTGCAACTAACAACTAGAAAAAGGTTTCTGCTACTAGACCGCACAAATATGGAGACACAGATCTCCAAAATGTGTTCCTCTCACATTTCAACAGTCTTTGACCCAAAAAACACAAAAGCACCACCAGTAAGATGTACTTCAATACTGCTAGTGCCTCTTTTGATGATGCAATGCTAGAAATGCGCCGGTCATCGCAGAGTTGCCAACTCTGCCAGCACTCTTTCTCTGCTCCCACACCATCCAACTAAATCTCATGCCAAATTACAAGACGGTGCAAAGTAAATTGCTAAATCTGCTCAGAGGATTTTCCAACCTGTGCAGGACATGTTTGGTCTAACACAGATACTATAACTTGGACTGGTCTGAAGAGGCGGGCTTCTGCATCAATCAAATTTCCTCCAACGCTTGCTAAGTGACTACATAGCTAGCTGTTAACAGCCGGATGGACAACATGGAGAGTGTTTGTGTTAATGAAGCTTTCTATCTAGCTGGTGAATTGGTGTCACAGACCAGGCAGGACATCATTTTGTTGTGTGTATTTTTTAAGATAAAAGATGGGATTTAAAAAAATGGCAGACGCCATAGATTAAAAAATACTGAGAAATGAGCATGACTCAATTTGTCTTAAGCTTCATAGGGACATTCATAGAGACACTTTTGAGCAACTTACAGTGCAGTTTAAAGCAGTTAAGAAACGCTTTGCTTTTGATAACGACGTAGTCAAAAAACAGAAAAATTTTTACCCTTGCATTTTGAAAAAGTTTCACATATACACAACAGCATTTTCAAAACCCTTCATGTTTACACATATCTATGAAAACTATCAAAAAGACCAATAGTTTTTGCTGTCACCTTGTTAGAGAACAGTACCTGTATGGAAGAGACAATTAGCTCTTTGTGGGCAGAAGTTGTGTCACTTAAATCACCACAAGTGACTTTAAAACTACAGCTTTAACTTCAAAACGTGTGTACATGTTTCTCAAACAGACATGCAGCACAGAAATTAGAAACCAATTAGATGAAAATACGCATTAGGTAAGCAAAAAAAGGAAAAGTAATGTCATAATTTACAAATAAATGTACATAATTTACCCTAACATTATTTAGAAATGGTATAACTTACTTTCTTCTATAGAAAAAAGAACACTAGGCCCAAATAATTTTGGACATCATTGTCATTGTACAGATGACATAAAATAGTATCTTTTGTGTTCCACAGAAAGAAAAGCATACAGGTATGCAGCGGCACTAAATTGTGGGTGAACTATCCTGTTAAGCCATAATAACAGAGAGAAGACAGTGTTTTTACAGGTCTTATAAATAATGAGGACTGGCTTAACACATGTGGACTGCACATATAGGCTCTGCTGTGCCTGTATAAACACACATTCAGACAATGCCAAGGCTCAGAGACAACTCAGACAAACAGAGCAGTATCTGAAGTACTGTTAAACATTAGCAGACATCTCTCAAACCGCACCGAGAATTCCTCTGTCCTTCAGAACAGCCCTAAAAATGGCCAGGTCATATTCTACCCTACATCAAAAACTTGTGACATTATTATGGAAGCCACTTTTCCAACACAGAATTATAAAAAAAAATATATGTATATATATATATATATATAACTATGAAAGCCACTCCTAATTCTTACAGTTGTCTTTTTTCAGAATTTTTCCAGATATAAATTGAGAATTTTGTGATATAAAAGAATCGTGTAATAACAAATCAACTTTTTCTTTTTTTTTTTACATTATTGTAAAAACTACTTTGCATTTGTTATATTTCCCAACAGTTATTTTCATTAGATTCTCACATTTACACAGCATTTATTTTTGCTGCAGTAAACGATAATAAAAAAAGGCCTTCTGGTTTTATTTTATATAAAATAATTTCTTTTTTTATTTTGGATAAGATTTGACTCAAAAATGTTTTTTTTGTTTGTTTGTTTATACTTTAAATACATTCTTATATTGTGAGAATATTTTTGTCGATACTTTACCAAACTTCAGATTAGGCAGTGTGTGTTCATTCTCCCACTCACCAACCTTTCTATTACTGAACAGGATTTACAGTGGCAACGACTCCCCGAATTATTTATGAGCTCCCAACACAGCCGCATACTAAGCCCTATCACACAGCTCTCCTACACCCAGACGCCTGATCACTCCACCCACAACTAGATACAGCAGGACCTTTGGCCTCCAGGGCCCAAAGCACAGGCCCCACGCAAGGTGCTGGGAGGAAAGAGTTACTAGGGCAGTTTGAACTAAAACAAGCATTTTCATTTTTTTAATATATGGAGTTTACCATGATCTAAAATGTAAAAAAAATATTTCTTAAATTTACATTATATATATATATATATATATATATATATATATATGTATATCAAAATTTTTATAATTTACATTATATATTATTAAATTGTAATAATATTTCACAACATTATTATTATTACTAAATTTTAACAGACTTGTTTCAAATACCTTACCAACTACAATGTGTACATATATATATATTGTAATGCAATCTAATCAGCAGTGTATTATGCATCATTAGCAAAGTGTAAGCTATTAAATTAAAAAAATTAAAAAAGAGAATACATCTGCACTAAAGCATGGATAAAACGTCCACAGATGAGGAGAAAAAGGCTTATGAAATTAAGTACTCATACATTAAACACTCATCAGATAAAACAGTCTAATAAAATGTATTTTCTCATGGTTCTGAGAAACAAAACACACAGATCCAAAACCTCAGACACAGAGAAAATCCAAAGAAAAGAGAAAACAAGTGAGAAAACAGAAAAAGAAACACAGAGCAGAAATGTAGAAGTGGGCCTGGAAGAGAAGACAGTTGAAAAACAGTTAGGATCAACAGCTAAGAAAGGCAGCTGCCTGCTAAAAAAAGTTGACAGGCAGCACTTATGACAGGTCTGTGTGAAGGAGGCCCCAGTTTTATTAGCCAGCCCACATAAACAGCAGGTCATCACCCTGTGAGGCTGCCATTGTTCTGAAGAAAGCAGCACCACTCTGAAGGCAGTGGCTTTAAATTCTATTAAGACCAAAATTAAACAATGCATTTCCCCTTAAAACCAATTTCAAAGTATTGCACAGCAATGATATATCTATTTCATTAAAACAAAAGGATATATCAACATATTTGGATTTTCATAAAATAAAAAATAAAAAAAATAATAAAATAAAATATAAAAATAAAATATTAAATATTAAAAAAAAAATAAAAATAAAAATTGAAATAAAATAAAATAAAATAAAAATAAAACTTACTTGCGCATGATGGACTTCCGGAGAATAAGGCCTTCCTCCAGGTCTGCCTCATTGGCCATGAACAGAAGCCTCTTTCCCGTGACATCCACTCCTACAAAGTCCCGCTGCTCTCCTGCCACAAGACACAATTCCAATCGGTCATAGCAAACTCATAAAATACGACAGTGGGAAACTGTATTTTGGCTCAAGACAGATGGTCAGTCAACAACCGGGATGGTCTACAGGAACGCAAAATAATACAGTCCACTGGGATGTGTTTTTTTGTTCAAATTGGGAAAAGAGAAAATGGTCAATAAATAGTTTTTGGATACAGTGCAACAACAGCACTCCTTTCAAAACCACACCATCTTTTTCCTGCTCAACCACATTTGTGTGAGTGCCAAGTACCTGCTTTCTTCTTGCCCTTTTGGCCTGGGACAGTCTCTGTGAATTCATGCACTTTGCTCATGAGCATCGACAGGGTGGCGTTGTGTGCACGAAAGAGGTCCACAACCTCATGCAGAGCCACATCCGTTATCAAATCACAGCTCACCACCAAGATATCTGTCTGTGGGAAAGAAAAAAAGAAGACAAATCCTATTTAAAGCAGCATTAAGACCAAATCCAAAGAACAATCCAGCTTTTCCACCCACAATTTGATTATAATATCCACTGGAAAGGCGATGTGTTCCCTACACATAATTAGAATAATTACTTTCAGGTTTTGAAATCACCAGTTGGGTTGAAATACTTGACTACAAATTGTTCTTTTGTGCCAGTGGGCATGTTTTTCAAGTATTTGCTACAGACACTCAGCATCTTCTTTGTTCTTGTGAAACAAAAGAGTCAGAAATATAATATACAGATATATTACTTAACAACATAAAACTCCCAATCCAAGTCCATCCAAACCAAACTAGTCATTGATTGTCACAGCTGTAATGTCACAACCAGGGACAAATGCAATAACATAACCACCAACATTTATATAAATAGCAATTTAGTCTTCGTGGTCTTAAAGTGACAGCAGCAGAATTAGCCTAAGGTCAGTGAGAAGGTGGAAATATAATACAATCTGTTCTAAGATTTTAATATATATATTAAATTAGCTAGCATTGTTCTAGGAAATGGAAGATGCATGGTACCGAGATGGGAAACTGAAAAAGTAAAAAACATGGACAATATTCAATGAGTTCGTGTTCTTGGAACACAACTTGTGCTGAATGGTCAAATTAAGGTTATTTTTATGGTTCAGTTTCATCTAAAACAATTGGGACACACTACCAACAGCACATTAACATTACTACGTTGGTTTTATCTTTCTATGGTTCACATCAATATTTCACACCTCAGACTTATTAGCTCAACTTGTTAGGCTATTATTTTCTATTTTAGCCCTACATACAGACTAATCACTGGCACCCTGGTCTCCTAAAATTGTCTGATACATTAAATAAAACAATATCCCATATTTTAAAAAAATATATATTAAAAATACAATATTTTCTCCTACAAAACCTAATGCTTAGATGATGTCCATGTTCTAAGGTTCTCCACTTCATGTATGTAGACTACTGACAATAATAACCAAAAAAAAAAAAAATAGAAATGAGAGCAATGCAAGAAAACAAGAGACCCAGTCTCTCAAAAAAAGCACTGCGCTCTGCCACAGTTTGCGTGAGTGTGTGTATGAGTGAACGCAGGCATGGAGGGGAACCCAGCGATAAATCCTGCTTTCCTTTGCCATTGTTTCTGTTTGAGTTGTCTGGTTCCCATCTGGTCTGTCCATCTCAGGCCTGTGGATAAATAAACATGGGAGCAGGAGTGGGGAACAGCCCGTTAGAGCATGCCTGGCTCAGGGAGAGCTGCATGCCTCATTGGGGAGGCCCAGGGACGTGACGCTGAGCTCTGCTCCACTCCACTCCGAAACAGTTCCGGTTCTCTTGTACTGGTCCTGGAGAAGAAGGCCCAGGAGCCGCTGGAGCACACATGCTCAAAAGATAACAGGGTGCACAGTTCTGTCTGTTTAGAATGAGCTAACTGTGCTACTGGAGGAAGGAGAACAATCCCTCCCCACTGACCACTGCAAACTGCGAATGACTTCGAGCTAAATATGACACACATATGAAACCTGACAGCAAAGTCAGAGAGCCACACGATCCGCATTCATCTTAAGATATTCTGTACCGAACCGAGGGGGAGGGGTCCATGAGAAGTTGCATTCATTATTACATGAGACATTCGACAAGATAATCAAAATCATACACAATTAAAAACAAAGGGACATCAGAATTTTACAATAACTAACTTTCTAAATGCAAGGAGTATAATAATATAAGAAACAAAGATTTATATAAGATTAAATTCTAAAACCTGATTAGCCGTGTTCAAAGCAGTTGTACAATATCCGATACACACGCTGACCTCTGATCACACATCTACTTAAATGACTACATCGCTTGCCAACCGTAAACTGTCTAGAGTTCGACTAATGAACTACATTACTTGGCAGCAAAATTGTTTATTCTAATTATTTATATTGAGCATATCATAATACAGTTGCCAGTGTTTAATTAAAGTAATCAGACCCAAGGGGCTGTACCCTTCAACAATGTCTATCCCAGAGGTTCTCAAGGCAGTGCTATTTTAGTATCATTGAAATACTATTTTAGATTTTATTAATATATTGTATTAGTTTTAGTTAAATCCAGTTAGTTATGTACCTTCTTTTTTCAGTTCGTTATTTCAGATCATTATGTTAAACTAAATTACAATTTTTTCATGATTATGAATTAAGGAATGTCAATGTCTATCTGAGATTTTCCAACAAAATTAAAATCATGGCTCTTCAAACCATGAACTTTTTTTTTTAAAGGGTCAAAGTCAATTTGAGGTCCCCTTGGAAGTTTTGGTTCCCCAGCTTGAGAGCCACTAGCCTGCCATCACTTGTTGCTTTATTTAGTTATGGCTCTATGAATTCTGCAAATACCTCTTTTCTGTGGGAGCACATTTCATGCAAGTCGAGCAAAAGTTGAAAGCAGGAGAATAGCAAGTGTTCGGTAAGGGCAACAAACCACCTGTCCAACTGAAGTGAAAACCCATGGTTGCAAATGGAATATTTTGTTGGCCCAAAAAAGCCAAAGTCCATCTTCCAAAATTAGAGAAGTTGAAAATGGAAAAGTATTTTAGTTGGACACACATTTTACACAGTCTTCCCATTCAATGAATTACAAGGGTAGTTCACACAAAAACAGAAATTCTGTAATTGACCCAATCAATTTTTGCTCATACTGTATATTGAAAGTCAGAGGATCCAAAACAACACAGAGGTCCATTTCAAAATGTGTCCTTTAACACAAAAGAACAAGAAAGGCATTCAGATTTGGAATGATTTAACTAGGGTTGCACCGGTTGACCAGCCATGAATCTGCAATTGGACGTTTTTTCCGGCAGTGCGTCCACATGTTCACTACATTGTAATAATCATTAATGAAAATGTAATTTGTGCATAAACAAAAAAACGATGCCGAGCAAATATTTATTGGTGTTCTGGCGCACAAATAAGAGCCAGGTTCTCACGCTCGGTGAAGTTGCACGAGAGTATCTGTTTTGCATATATTACATTAACTTAATTTGATTTAAATAGCCAAAAGACAGTATCTTCTGTTAAATGTCAAATAAACATCTTGTTCTTGTTTTTGTATACTTTTATTCTTTCTTGTTTCTGAAATTGGTATGGGAATCAGCCAGGTTGCTTGTAAAAAAAATAAAAAACATTAAAAAATGATAATCTTGCATCCCTAGATTTAACATATCTTTTTTATTAAGGCGTGAACTATTTCTTTAAGACTTGTCAGGTCACTGCTGTGGTTCAAAGTAGCCAACAGACAGGCAATGTCTGGAAATGTGCACTCCAGTTGCAGAGTGCATAAAAGGAACACAGAGTGAAGGCAAAGCAACCACATAATGGCTATCGTTCAAACATCCAAACATTTACCATGACTTCACAGTCAAACAAGAATGTCCACTGATGAAACGTAAAAAATGCGACCAATGCCAGCCCACCCATCGTAAACCACCCAAGTAAATCGATCTGTCGCTGCAGCTCTAACCACTTAACATTTCATAGCTGGGTTTTCTATTTTTGAGGGGACCCAACAAGTGGCCAAATGCCTGAGGCCTGACAACGGCAGTGCCCTCTTGGCCACTGGGAGGGGAGGGAGTTTGGAAGGCTGGATCAGCGGCCTGCCTTAGTCACAAAGCCTCTGAAGGTCTGGAGTGGGCGTCAGCTGTTGGATCATCTGAGCGCCGCTGCCGCTGACGCTGGGCCTTTCAGTAGGCCTTGGTGCTGCGCTGCGCTGGAGGAGAGGCACAGGGAGGTCAGGCCACCCACAGACACTTCCAGTTCTGTTTGGCTGCCCCCTGGGCCAGCCAGGTGAGACCACCCAAGAGCAGAGCAGAGGAAGAGACGGGGAAAAGAGGGTGGGGAGAGGAGCACAGGATAAGAGGGAATAAAAAGGAAGGGAAGTAGAAATGTGGCTTACACTAGTATGCCACTGCAGACACGCCGACTCGCAAACAACCTGCGCTAGGTTGTAAAAAAATAAAATAAAAATAAATGATGTTTTCCCCAAAACATCCAGAAGAAAAATATTTCTAGATAGTTTTGAGAAAACTGGTGACAGTTTCAAATAAACTACTATCTACTGCAATATTTATTTAAAATCTATAAATCTATACTATACTAAAGTCAGTAACAAATGAAATACACAAATAAAATTATGATAAAGTATACACTATGTACACACACACACACAATATCAGTTCTGAATATATTTAATCGCTTTAATCATTAATCATAATTAATCGCAAATTTAAAATAATCGGATTTACCTGTAAATGTGTTAAAATAAAGAAATACATGACAAACTAGTTTAAGGGAAAGGAACTTTTAAAACCTTTGCCAAGTATGATACATAATCCTTATTATCCTTTTATCATTATACTCGTACGTTTTTATTCAGCCATAATCAGCCTTTTTACGGTCAATAAAACATTTACCAAGCCACATTGCTTCAATCCCAGTAAACATTTACCCAACTACTATCAAAAGTATTTCTAAATAAAACAACAAAACATTTCCTTGAGACTTTACGTGAAGCATTATGACAAAATGCATTATGAAGAAGAACTGCACCTGTTCTGCAGCTGCTTTAGAGCTAACATTAGCATCATGCTATATAAGACAATATATGAGCTTAATAGTTCACTTTTAATCTAAACTCACATTAAACAACCATCAAGTGTTTATAACTACTTAATGTTGTGCTCACATATGGAATTTGGTAGTTTAATGCTACTTATAGCCTTTTGTATCGCTGTACAAATTAGCTTTTCGTGTGTACACATATGATTACGAAAATATCCAAATCTCATGAGAATCACATACAAACCATATCCTATCTTTATCATGTGTTTAATATTTTATGGTGGTTGTTGTCATCTTTATTTTGCTGTGTAAAAGCCTTAACATGTAAGCTCTGGCTAAACTCATGTCTGACATTACAACCTCTTAAGTTGCCAGGTATATATTCTGAGTATAATACACATTAGTAAAAGGATCTATTTGTTTATTTTTATTAGTCTATATACACTTTGGTACATTTTAAAGTAACCCAAAGGTGGTCAAAGTCATTCTAAGACAGGACAGGTATTGTTTTGTTTTCAGGACAACTTTTATGAAAGGTTTTGATCCACTTCAAATGCTGACTTCTGTATATTATTTATATATAAATAATATACAGAAGTCCGCATATATATATAATTTTGACTGAGATATTATTTCCATACAGCAGGTATGTGACAAAATATGCCAAAAATAAAGCAAAAAAGAAAAGAATAGAAACTGCTTTCTGCAAAGTGCAAAAAGGAAAGAAACTGCTAGTGCAAACAAAGATGTACTGTAGAAGTGCATTTTTCAGGAAAATGAGTACACAAGTTGATCCGAGAACGACTTGATCCCACTGAACTCAGAGCCTTACTACTAACAAAACCTAGCACAACACGAAGATTATTCAGTTTCTGTACAAACATTGACTCAATGCATCAGTATGAACTCAAACACAGGTTAATGAAAGAGAGTTTTAAGAGTCAGGCACTCTGTCAGATGCTTCCATTATGTCCATGTTGTTTGCTGAAGCAAGGGAGTAGACTATGTGTTTAGACCATACAATAAATGGGGATTTAGGGCCCCTATTGCCAGCTCTCATCTCTCAACACGTAGTGGGGCTGTTCGTGCACTGGAGGGCTCTGCAACTCAATGCTTTTAATCTCTCATTTCTCTCTAGGATTAGAAATAAACGCATCTGTGCTGTTAGCGTGCTCCAGCAAGCCGTCCTCCTCAACATTCCCTTTCCACTGCATTGATATTTCTTGTCAGTTAATCTCTTGTGATAAGCGTTCGCACATGTTCAAGACATCCCTCTCAGAGATTTTACACTTTCATAAGTGTTGTGTGCAAAGGTATGATACACATGAACAAATGTCCTAATGCATCTGATAGACAAAATATTTGGACCTTTCTGAAAGAAACAAATTCATCTTTTTGCAGCTGTTTTATTCTTAAGTGACTTCAGTGTACACTGGGATGAAAAAAGCCTATATATATATATATATATATATATATATATATATATACATATACACACACACACTGCACACCTAGGAAGCAACACTGATTGACAATCAATTTCACATGCTGTTGTGCACATGGAACAGACAGCAGTTGGAAATTATGAGCCGATTCGGATGTTATCACGCGATTTGAATGGGCCGTTATCAGTCGTTATCAGCCCATTCAAATTGGTCAGTAGGGGCCAGTATTATTGTTGTACAGTGTTAGGAAAAAAAATGTTCGATTGATGTGCGCATGCCCAGTAGTCCTATGGATGATAACAGCCTTCTAAGCCATTTTCATTCCCGCTCTATAAACAGACGTGTCTTGCTCAAGGATACGATGCTGAAAGCTCATGGATCATCGCTTGTGGGATTTGAACCTACAACCTTTTGAATACTAGCCCAGATCTTTAACCACTAAATTACACCACACCCAAGGAACAGAAAAATGCTCTTTCTGTGACTACCTTAAATCCAAGGAGCGCCTAAAAGCCAACCAGGAGGTTTCCTTACCGCCCAATTCCATCTACACAACAACTCTTACACATGTCCTGCAGGCCCATGACTGCCAGCGAGGCTTGAGAAAGGGTTCTGACATCATTTGTTTGTGGAGTTAGCAGTCTCTGGCCACTGGGCTTTCAACAGGTGAAATGAGGCACTCTGTGGAGTTGGACCCATCGGCGCGGGGCTGCACAGATCAAAGATCCCCCTGTGGCACACAGGATCTGCCCCTCACATCATTCCACTGACCCCAGGCCAGCTCACAAGGGACACAGGTGAGGCTGTGTATGCCAGCCAGGCATTTACTCGCTTCTGGGCACACTCTCATGCTTACATGGACATGCATGCTGTTATTATGTTTCTTCCATTTAGTCACCGTGCTGCTATGGTTAACACCAAGCGGAATGATTTACAGTGACGAAAATTCATCACAGCATTGTGTTGCTAACTCTCTTATGACCCTCCTTCATCACTGAGCACTCATTACATGTCAAATCAGTTGCTACATCATTACTGGCTACAAACCAGTCCACAAAAATCATTTAGGCAGTTTTTTGAAACAGCGAATTGCTGAAAGCAATCATTAGATAATACCTTCATAACAAATCATTCCATGGCATTTTTGTCATGTGTTAAAAAAAAACAATGTAGACAGTCATTAAAACACAGCACAAATTAACCATCCAGAACTTTAACACTCGCTGTTCTGGGATGGTAGAATATTCAACAACCCTCACTATCTGACTTTATTCCCTTTTATAAGTTTTCTCTTCTTGCCAACATCCACAATGCACTTTTGATTCTGGTGCCATACCTCCGTTGAGCCGATTGTCCATGAGTGGGAATACCAAAATATGGATGTTTGCTCTAATGCTGTATTGTTAAAAAATATAAACCGATATGTATGGGTGCACAGAAAAATAATATAGTTTACTTACATATACTGCATAAGTTGATTGAAAATTGACAAATTATCCATTTTAAATTTGGTATCTTAAAGGTGCCATGGAATGGAAAACTGAATGTACCTTGGCATGGTTGAATAACAACAGTTCAGTACATGGACATAACATACTGTGAGTCTCAAACACCATCGTTTCCT
>JAUMHQ010000046.1:7435498-7447195 GCA_032361165.1 Enteromius paludinosus
CATTACTATTCATGAACCTTCCAAATAAGGCAAAAACAGACTGTTTCATTCTAGGGTCAAATTCTAGGGTTGTAAAAAACGGACCTGTAAAACCGTTTCTGGGCATTTTTCCCTCTTACCTAAGCTACATACCTTCTATGTACATATCAGAGAACAATTTAAAATTCTATTCTGCATTCTATGGCACCTTTAATATAAGTACATTGCAGTTCAAAAATGTTGTTTTATTCAAAAAACAGTAGTACTATAGCAAGGGTACATTAAATCAAAAGTGACATTGATGATGTACCAAACATGTGATGTTTAAAAAAATAAAATAAAACCATAAAAGAATTCTAAAAATGATCATAGTTTCCAAAAAACATTAACCAGCACCGTTTTCAACATTGATAATAATAATAGATTGGCACCAAATTTGATGATGATTATTTCTGAAGGATCCCAGACTTGCTATTTCAGGAATTAATTGCATTAAAAAATATATTATTATAGGAATATAATCGTATTAAATACATGGTTATATATATTATAATATTACTATTTTTACTGAGTTTTAAAATCAAATGAAATATTTCCTTTGCAAATATAAGAGAAAATACTACTGAACCAAAACCTTTGACCAGTAGTGCATATTAATAACATAAAAAACATTACTCATAATAAATATGGAAACAGTTTATTGTGAATTCCTAATAAATATTAATTTTCAGTTTTTTCCTTAAACAGGACTAGATCGACTGGTGTCCATCATTGCAGGAGCTCCGAGTATCAGAGACGTAATAGCTTTTCCAAAATCCTTCAGAGGTCACGACCTCATGAGCCGTGCTCCAGACTTCGTCTCTGATGAAGACCTGAAGCCGTACCATATTTCTGTAGTCTGGCCTAGCGCAGACACAGAGGGTCAGCAGGACGACTCAATGTAAACTCTAGAATCTGTGTTAATATGCATATGATGTTCCCTTTGCATGAGGATGCAAGACAGTTTGTGATTTCCACCGGCACCGTACGCTCGCCATCTGTGTCCATGCCTTCTGATGGACTTCAGAGCAGAAGCAGCAGGATCACTTACTGTCCTGGGGGAATCGTGCGCCATCTTCTGTGTGAAGCCAACGTCTATGTCCCCCGCATCAACAAACACTTTCTTCTGCCTATTTCAACAGACCAGTCTCATGATATACATGATCTGTAATTAGTGTTCGCAGTTGCAAATGTTTTAATTACATTCGTTTCAGTAAAAAACAGTGGTGGATTATGAGCGTAGCTGTATATTCCATTAGGGGGCAGCGTTGTTCCATTGCAGCTGTTTACATTGCTTCCCCCCCCCCCCCTCTTCACATGCCCTGCGGTGAAGTCAGCATGCACCATATCCTACATTTTTTTTTTTTTTCCCTAGAACCAGACATACCAAATAAAGCTACATTTCAGTTTTTCTCAGCGATGCCTTATCTGCAAAAGCAGATGCTCATTTTTCATGCCCAGGTACAGCTACTCATTACAGCCAGTGTTGTTTTAAAAGCAGACCTGCGAGTTGGCCGCCAAGCTGTGAACACAGTTCTGTGTAAGACATGCTGTTTTTGCTGTTTTTCCAATGACTTTTCCTTAAGTACCCACTCATTGCTTATTTACATGACTGAGTTTACTAAGAAGTACTTGCCTACATTTGGTAGATGTTTCCGTAAGTGCTTTAGAGACAATTGCAGTACTGAACCATGGCTGATTGATATAGAGCTCTCCGTTAATAGTTTATAAATGCCACTTACAAGTAATTTTAAAATTCTGGTTTTGGCTTTTATACTGTGTCCTCTTAAAAAAAGGAATAGTTCACCTAAAAATAAAAATTAAGGTCCAGACCGCCTTGATTATATTTAAGTGACGCACTAAATAACATCTTTTCAAAAGCATCTCCATTTTTATTTTACTAATATAGTTTTTAACTCATCAAAATAATCTGTTTTTGTATTCTCCAGAAAAAAAGGCAAAAAAACACTCACATGGAAAACCACAATAAAGATTTTTTTTTCTCTTTAAGACTTGGTTTGAGATTGTTTTGCCTGTGTCAGCATTTTTCAAACAAACTGCTTTACCTAAAATTGGTACGTGTCAGATATGTGTACTAACTGTGCATGAATATGATACTAGGGTCAAATAACATTTTGCTAACATTATAGGAAGGTTGACGGTACATGTAAAAACTTGTAAATATATTAAAGGCTTATTCCACTCCAAAATGACAATTTTGTTATTCATCACTTACCCCCAATTCATTCTAATCCTATAAAGCTTTGTTTGTCTTCAGAACACAATTTAAGATATTTAGGATGATAATTTGTAGGCTTGTGACTGTCCCGTTGACTGCCAAGTAAATGACACTTTCAAGGCCCAGAAAAGTATGAAATACATAGTCAAAAATAATCTTATCTGTCACCAGGGGGTTCAATCTGAATGTTAAGAAGCGACAAGAATACTTTTTGTATGCAAAGAAAATAAAAACATGCAGTTTGCGTCTAGCAGATTTTCTCCCAAGATGGCACTACAGTGAGGCAGAGAGACACAGAGGAGATCAATAAAGTTATTTTTATTTTCTTTGCTTACAAATAGTATTCTTATCGCTTCATAAAATACAAGATTGAACCACTAATGGCAGATGGACTATTTTTGACGATGTCTTTTCTGGACCATGACTGTTCTTTACGTGGCAGTCGAAAGCGTCCCAGTTGTCATCCAAAATATCATTAATTATGACCCGAAGATGAACAAAGTGACAATTTCATTTGGGGTTGAGAAACCCTTTAATGTTAAATTAGAAGAATAACATCCGATTAAACAAATTTGGAAAAACATTCAATGAATGGTGTATAAAGTGAAGTGATTGTGGCCAGTTATGGTGGAATTCGTCTTTAACCCATCCAAAGTGAACACACACCCGGAGCAGTGGGCAGCCAATGCTGAGGTGCCCAGGGAGCCGTTAGGGGTTCGGTGCCTTGCTCAAGGGTCTCACCTCAGTCGTGGTATTAAAGGTGGATAGATTGCTGGTTATTCACTCCCCCCACCTAATATCCCTGCTGGACCTGGAACTCAAACCTGCAACCTTCAGGTTACAGGTCCAACTCTATCCATTAGGCCACGACTGCCTAATTAATAATCATAAATGATTATTTTGTGGGGACATTTTGAGAACGTTAGCCAGATTTCTGACAATGTTAATTGGGTTTTCACTTTTCATGTTAATTTGATATGTTTTCACTTTATATTTCATTTAATAAAAACATGTAAATGTGCAGTATGCTGTCTTTTTTGGTTAAACTGACTGCAAGCCTATTTCTTTTTTTCACAACCAGCTAGCCATTTTCTTTTGCCGTCTGAAATAAAATGATTTACAAATATCATGTGTGAATTGATTGCTGTATTTTAGGCCTCTTATAACATCTGAGCGTTACATCAAAGCAAGTGTGATGTTTTCTGATCTTTTAATGGAGATGCTACCTGCATGATCGGCAAGAAGAAAATTGCAGTTCTCAGGGAATACATTCTTAGGCGTCATTACTCCTCTCAGCATGCAGTGCAGTCTGTTAGGTACGAGGTTGAGATGAGCTGCTCAACTCCGAAAACGTCTAACCATGCATCATTAACTGTGTATAGTTAAAGCTACCTGGTCTCATGGCATAAATGTACATGGGTGCACTTTTTAGCGAGACATGAAATACGTACCAATAAGTACATATCACTGTAGTTTCCAAAAAAAATTAATAATAGAGGCAGTAAAACTCTGACCTTTTATTCCTTTTATAAATAAAGCGTAATTTTTTACACACATTTTCACACTTAATTTTACTCAATGAATATTTTACTTCAAAACAATATTAATATGCAGGGAGATTGAAAACTGATGCTTTTGAATGTTAGCATCACACATATCCATGTTATCTTATCTTATCTATGGGTTTTCATAAACTGTAGGTTTGGTTGATATCTCACAGATTCTGTGTAACTATGGTTAAAAAAAGCAGTTCAAATCTGCATAAAAGGAAGTTGAAATGACATGTTGCATCAACAGCTGCCTTTTTCTATCAGTTTTGCATTTGTTAACACTATCGGATAGGTTCTAGGTTGAATTTGATAGATGATAGAGATTAAAATTTAAGCAACACAACAGTCCCCAGATATTTAACATAATAAAAACACAGCAATATGTGCCAGGGTTCATTTACCTGTGTTTTAGCGCCACTCAGTGCCATTTCTCATTGAAACTACGATGAAACGTGCAGTAATGCGTAAAAACTGTGTTGCACAAAGGTAGCCTACATATGAGACCAGGTTGTGTTAAAATCCATCTAGTCATAACATTTTTTTATTGTTACTCTTATTACAGATATTTTACATTTAAGACGTCTAAAGTGTTGTTTCTGCTGCTGTCCAGTGTTCCCATCAGCGTCCTCTTGAATTCAAGCAGACCTTTACCTGAGCATTACTCTTTTGGCGGCTGGACTGAACAATGCTGCAGGGAATTTAAATCTAAGAAACCTGCCTGATAACTATCAACAGAATTGACTGGGTATATCCGGCAGAGGCGGAGTGGGGCACTAATACTCACCGGGTAAATTCTGATCAGACCAGACTATCCCGTTTTAATAAGCCCCTCCCCTACACATCTCTCTCCATGATGGTAACAGTTACACTTTTTTAAAACAGGGCTGCAAGTGAACCAAACCCACCCAAACTAGCTTGAACATAAACACACATAACATCCTTAATACAAAAACCCAACTGTCTCGCTTAAATGACACAAAATAAGTAAACTCTAATGAAATACCCATAATGCACCCAGCACTGACAGCACTGACTGACTAATTTATTTTAAATAGACTTGACCTGCAATTGGTTCATTTGCAAACGCATTCCTCATTCCCAAGATGATTTGCTCTATTCTACATTATATATGTAGATAGATTATAGATTATAGATACTAATATTGATCCCCAAGGGGAATTCAAGAACAAACTAATTTGTGACCATGAATGTTCTGCAGGATAAGCTAACCATGACAAAGAAACAGAGCGTGAGCAACTGATATCAATTTTTATTTGGACATTTTTAAGGGGGGGGGAGGATCTGGAATCATTTGGCCACTTTTCGTGGAGAATTGAGTACCGTTAATAATTCTGATAAATTCAGGCCGGTTGCGTTTGCCTCGGGCATCTTAATTTGTGCTCCGCTGTGTAAACCATTCGGTCGGCCCATCGGGAAAAGTCTGTCCCGATTGCCACTCCGCCCCTGATCTCCGGTCACCTCCATTCTCATCATTCTTTCTGCTGTGTAACACATCCACTTGTCTGGTTTGTCTCTAATTGGCCTACATAACCAAAATGGCCCATGGTTTTTCGCAGCAAACATAAAAGTCACATAAAGGACAATGAAAATTTCCTCTGGATAAACCGTGTTGTTTTGCAGTACAGTGACAGAAAGGTAATTATAATGTATTCCACCATGAGACACTTTTAGGCCTCCCTAATTTGTTTCTTTTTAATTCTCCCTATTTCGTAATCTCGAGGGACCACGCTCTGTGGAGGATAAACCAAGCGATTTGATGGGAAGACCCTTTAGGTAACTTGCAAACATAGTGGGGGATAATGAGATCACTGGCTTTATACCTTTTGTTTCAAAAGGCTTTTTTTAAAGCACTCACACTAAAGAAATAATTGGCTAGTTCTTGTTTCTCTTCATCAATAAAGGAATAGCCAGTGTGATTCACATTTAATTGATTTCTTCAAAGGTGTGACTCACAGATCTCATTGGTGTTTTTAATCAAAAAACAGTTAGCTATTTTTTCATGTTTTGGTTTGCACAATAAATTGAATTATTTATAGGCATTTTTATGGTGGAATAAAAGTAGTCTGTCATGTACTGTATATGTAGACATACATGTGACTGTGACCAACCAACCAAGAGGAGTTTTACCTCATCTTTCTGAATATGCAATATGTATATATAATTTTGAACATTCTTTGACATATATCAGATTATACTGATTTATGACATTGCATGAAATGTCATAAAACAGCATATTTTTTTTTACTCTGTATTTGATCTTTATGCATTCTTACTTATCAACTACTATTAGAAGACTAGATGAATTTTGAGACTCCTCCCTACTTCAAAATAGCATCCCTATGGATTTTAAGAGCCAAGAAGATGAAATAAATGTGAATTCTCTGAGACTCAGGAGATTGATTCAGGGCTTTTTCTTTTATAGTACAGTACATAGTGACTTGCAACTGAAATCACTTCAGCATTTCAGATCAGGAGAAGTGTATTACTGATATATCAGGCTGCAATCAAGTGCCTGACAATCACAAAAATCACGATTTAATCTCCAAAGCATAAAAGCCTTTCTAGTTTCTAGATTTCTGCATTACAGAAGTATAAGAGGATTTTCAGTAAGATCTAGCAGTGAATGATATGCTTTACGTTGGTGCTATAAAAGATCTCGTAACGTTCATATCATTTGGGAGAGAAACAGAATCAGGGGTGTTCAAAAAGGCAATAGGAGATAATTATTTAAAGGTACATCGAAGTGTCAAGCCATCCAGTATTTATTAAAACTCATTAAGAAAGGCCTGCTGGTAAATTCCCAAAGGTTTGAAAAAGATTGCTTTAATGATGTCTCAGGAAGCAAACTGTAGTCTGCACAGTCTTGCACAACCAAATTAGCTTTAGTCCACTGGTATTTTGAAGTGAACCATACAATTGGTTGATTTAGATGCACATATTGAAATATACCCCTAAGAATACAGCCATGAACGTATGAAGTTCTAATTGTGTTTCCCAAGCGATACTTGACACTGTAACAAGTCTAGCCGCTCGGTTGTTGACATGGAGTCAGGGATGTCAGCTGCGTTTCTTTCTGGCAAAAGAGATTGAGTATTTGTCCTCTGTCCTTAAATCCATCAAATTGCATTGTGACTTGAATAATAGATTGTCTGTCAAGCTTCCTGATGTCATTTTTTTGTCAATATTGAAGTAGCTTGTGTGTCATGGTACGCTATGGGACTTGCTGCTCAGTACACGCCTGCTGAATTATTCTGAGCACAAAGATAAACACGTCCAAAATGTCTAATTTGGAGGCATGCTGACTGGTTTGGTAAGGAAGCATGAATGTTGATCAATGGGAGCTATTTTTACTAAAATAGAAAAAGGGTCAATAAAGCAAGAAATGTTTGCTTACTGCAGCTGCACAGTTTTCCAGTACAGTTTGAATATACAGTATCAAAAAAGATGTTTTTCTTCTATTTCCTGATGATTTTCAGTTGATTGATGTGCGTTGTGAAGGTCATGAGACCTTGAATGCTTGTAAACAAGTGCTCTAGCTTAAGATCTTGTTCTCTAGCCAGACCACAAAGAAACCAGCCACTTTCCATTTGTACAAAATGTTAGGAGAAAAAAAAACAGTGCAAGAGACTGAAAACCTAACCTCGTGGGCAACATCCATTTTAAGCTTATTCCCCCCTGCTATATGTGAAATTTTGCTTGTAAATTTAAACTGATAACACCTACAGCTGTTTTGTCGTTTTTCTCAGTCTCAGTCCCAAAAGTCTAGTGCTCTGAATCTTGCAAGGAGGAACATTTTTAGAGCTCTGTTCTACTCTTATTCTTCCATCACCCCTTGTAGAATCTTCACAATGTTTTTTTACTGTCTCCTATTGATAAAACAGATTAAAAAAAGAAAGATTGAAATGAATGAAACATTTACTTTAGTATTTGTTTTAACTTTCATTTAAAATTTCTAATTTCTAAAGCTTTACAATTTCTAATTTAGTACATGTCTCCTATTATGGGCTGAATATAACTCTGATAGAAAGGAACATGAAAGTTCTCAAAAGCACTTGAAATATGAAACTGAGTAAAGGCCACACCGAACTGTGAAAAATGAGAGTGCAGAACATTTAATAGTCCTCCGGTGTGTCATTCATTTCAGTGCTGGACCTGGTGACAAAAGACATTTGAGTTATTTGTTAAAAGCTTTAGGGACTGCAGTGTCCCCACCCACCCGCAATAGTTCCCAAGCATCAGAGAACAAGCTTGCTGCTATCAGTTACTTCATTCACAGCTGGTGGTCTTGTCATGCTACGTTTAATTTTAGAAAAAGATTTGTTTTGGGGATTGAGTCAGCATCTAAAAGCATTCATCTTAAAGTCAAACTTTGTGATGAGATGGAGCTGTAACTACTAGATGTTGCTTCTTAGGTGAGGAATTGCTGCTATTGTTATTTTTAAGCCATATACAAGCTCAAGTTTTGATGGAGCCCTTAAAGCTGAAGTATGTAAAATTTGTGAAATTTTTTGATTTCCCCTGAGCTCTGTAAATACTGCTATCCCCATCCGGACAAGACAATGACAAAGGAAAAAAATTAACGTCTGATCTGATTCAGACAAATATCTGTTTCAAGGGAGAAAGCAATTGTATGGACTCTGAAACAACTGGAAATTACGATTTGAAGTTAAACATTTTCTAGTAATGATTTTTTTTCTTAAAAACACATAGCTTTTTACTTCACACAACATTAATTGACCATTAATTAATTGAGTCAAATGATTGATATTTGTGGTGCTTTTCTCAGCTGTTGGATTCTCATTCTGGTGATACCAATTCACTGCATCGGTGAGGCATAATGCTACATTTCTTTAAATCTCATAAAGAAACAGTAAATTGTTGGATGGCCTGAGGTTAAATAGTGGAATTGTTTTTTTATGTAATGAAGTGTGTTTGGGATGATCATCAGACCAATGAAAAATAAAGGAAAAACCTGTTTGAAAAAGTCATTTTTAATAATTGTTTTGTTTTGAAATTCATTTAGCACTATTCATATCGGCACTGATATGTTATCCCATACTACAGTACAAACGTTGTCATTTCTGGCAACCACAGCACAGCTGCTGTATTTTAGTTTTAAATTGGCAACAGAGCATTTTTGAAATTTGTTCAATTTGTTTATAGACTCCAATTTTTCTTTCTCATGGTGTTTAAATGGTAACAATGTTATTTGAACAAGCTCAGTAAGACATGGACAGTAGATAGACTGTAAATATGTCCTTTGGGTTTTTAAAATCACATGTAACTGAATAGAGGTGCAATCTTTTTGAATGTCACTCGAGCATAGTATTATAGTATAGTAGTGAAGTAGCCTACATTTACTCAGTACATATATATTAACATTCTTTACATATGACCTTTTGGAAATGTGTGGCTAACCCTCTTACAGTGATGAAATGTATCCATGATCCACTGCTTTTATGTCACCGTAACTGACATATCAAATCCATCTTCAGTCAACTTTAGTCATCTACTAGCTCTAAATGAACCCCTGAGAGATTCAGGCGCTGTCAGTCACGCTCCACACCACATCAACATGCATGTCTTATTATGCAGTATTTGACAAAATGATCAAACGCTGTTTGCAGTAAATTCAGGTCAGTTGGGTTATCCAGCATTAAATATGTGAAAGCGTTTCCAGCCTAAGGTAACACAAGCTTATCATGGACATCAACTGGATATTTGATTAGAGGCTATAAGCTCTGGCTGGTATGGTTTTGCATGCACAATTACGCCTAGGGTGAAACCACTTTAATTTGTTCCAAGAGGTGGGTGACTGAATCACAAAGAGTGACTTTGTTGTAAAAGTCATATAGAATCAATATGTCCTTTATAGGGCCACATCTTATCAAATCGCATTCTGTTTTTGGTTTGTTTAGATGTATGTGGGTTGTGCTGCCTTCATATGTTCGGAATCTTTCATGTAAAATCTTCTGAATCCCATTTTCCCCACAAGTTGCTTTGATGTTGAGGACAGTTTCCATATGTAGTGCACTGAAGATCAATCTGACAAAGAGAAGTCCAGATCAATGAAGTTTCAAAAAATGGTAAATAGTTCCATGGTGTATATTCCCTCACAAATACATTGTAAATGTGACGAACTTCATAGAGGTACAGCAGTTTGAGGTTATTTAATTAATCTTTTGCGTGATTGCTTGTTCACGAACAGAATGAGCAAGCAAAACGCTCCAGGGATGAGACGGAGATTGCGAAGGGTGCCTGCACTGAAGTGGGCCCTGCTTCAGAATCCCGATGACTATTCATCGATAGCGGTTCCTGAGCAGTGAAGGGTAAGAGCGGTGCACTCTGGGAAGGAAACCCATCCACACCAGAATTGGAATATTATTCCGCTGCATGCCTCCAATAGACTGCAGTTTCCTTTCTGAAGTGCGTTAAGCCTCACAGCCTCTCTGAATTCAATCAGTCATCAGGACTGGTGGCAGGTTAGTGCTTCTCTCTATTGATTTCAACCTAGGCAAGCCAGAAGCTGACAACATGCATTTTCAATCTCGACGGCTCTTGTGCTACTGTGAGAAGTTGCATAAATAATACATCCAATGCATTTTCATCAGCCGCTGTATTTCTGTGTGAGATTCGCGTGGCGTGACGAGGCCCAAAGATGTGCATCTAGAAGAGCTGAATAGAGCTCCACCGCTCTGCCACCATCAAGATCATGTCCTGCAGCGATGTTTTTGTTTTAAGATACATCAATATTTCATTTCTGAGGTGTGAAGAGGGGTAATGAATAGTTAATATTTTTGCCATTCACTGACAGTGATTAACTAGAATTATCACTAGAGTCCTTTACCCCCATACCCAACACTCTCTGTCTCCGGATGATGGATGACGGATTCATCCAGAAACTTGAAAACACCCCAGACATCCGTTATACAGAGTTCAATGAGATTCCATCTGCCAAAGGGATCCTCTTCTATTTCTCTGTAATAAGTGGACATTTTTCACATTGGTCTGATTTGTCTGTGGAAGACGCATTAATTCATTGAGATTTACAATGGAATGACAATCTATATAAAAAAATAAAAACAGTAAGAGCGATGGCCCCAGGGGAAGCTGGATTTCTATTCGCACTATAAATCTGGTGGAGGGAACGGCATGGCAGAGGATATAAAAACACTGCTGAAGCCGTCACCCCTTATCTAGGTTAACCTTGAGCTTGTGTCGCCTTCTTCACCGTTCTGGTTGCCGTTAATGAAAAGTGTTTAACTGCAGGCTAAATTGTGAACGTGCCACATCGTCACATTTGTCACATTCCTTCTGTTTCTAATTGACATGTGTTTCTTTGTCACTCCTTCAACAGTTTGTGTAAGAAATACGTCAAAACAGAAAACAGTTATTTTAAAAATGTTTATTTAACAATGTTGTATTACATATATTAGAAATGAAACACATTCAATGGTTTTTGTAAACAAAATAATTTATTAATCGTATAAATATATTAAACACATAAACAACACATTTTTATTATATATGCATGCGTTTGTTTTTAGAATAAATATACACTGTACACAATAATTTGGAATACATATATAGCCTGTATGTATACACACACACATATATGTATATACACAAAGTAGGTACGGACAGTATTCAGACCCCCTTACATTTTTCACTCCTTGTTATATTGCAGCCATTGGCTAAACTCATTTAGGTTAATTTTCTTCCTCATTAATGTACACAGCACCCCAAATTGACAGCAAAACACAGAATTGTTGACATTTTTGCAGATTTAAAAAAAAAAGAAAAACTGAAATATCACATGGTCCTAAGTATTCAGACCCTTTGCTCAGTATTTAGTAGAAACACCCTTTT
>JAUMHQ010000046.1:7455076-7467424 GCA_032361165.1 Enteromius paludinosus
CGCCGTTGTCCTGTGGCAGCCGTCGCATCATCCAAGTGGATGCTGCACACTGGTGGTGGTTGAGGAGAGACCCCCCCCCCCCACATGATTGTAAAGTGCTTTGGGTGTATGGCAATACACAGTAAAGCGCTATATAAATGCGTCATTCATTCATTCTCAAAATGTTTCTTTTTTAAGGATTTGTATTCTTCAACTGGAAAACAACAACAAGTGACTCAACTGCGCTGTGGATAACAATGTAGAGGAGTGCATTTCTAGTCTGTAATGACAGGTGCTTGGACTGCTAATAGAGAGCTCGGGCACTGTCAGACGCGTTTCAAGGCCATGTGGTCCACTGATGGGTATCTTGGGAGCTTTTAATGACTTCCAACAAAGCCTTCCCTACACCATCTAAAGCACCACACATCCACATCCTGTTAGTGGTCACTGGCAGCTAAACATCACTGGTTTCCAGTGGTAAACAACACATTGGTTATAACTTTTATTTATTACTACTCCACTCATTTTTATGTTAATATTTACATTGTTAGCAAATGCTTTATCACCAAAACAGCTTGCGTATGTGACAAACGCAGGACAGGTAAATATGAAAACAAGTCATATAAGCTTAAGGCTAAAAAGAAAGAGAGCGAGAGCTCAAATGAAATGATACAAGCATTAGCATATACATTGAAATACTGTTTTCGCAGACAACGGGCTCAATAATTTAGATGTTTAAAATTAGCATTATTTTTTTTTTGAACCGTTGTTATTATTTTGTTTGTTTGCAGAAAGGGAGTTTTACAATTAAAAAAAGAACAAAAACAAAAGAAAACAACAATATGTGTTTGAATATTAAGGTTCTCAGATAAAACCCAAACATTTAGTTTTATATATTCAGTCATTCCGAGGAAATTAAAGCTGAATTTATTGTTGCAGATACAAGAAAGACCGATATGGGAATCAGGTCCAGAGAGTAAAAGGGCAAACAGTAAGAGCAGAGAGAGTAATGAGGTCCAAAGACTGAGATAATTATCTGGCTGCAAAGACAAATCTCTCATTTAGGGATTTTTGATAGGTTAATTCTGCTTACATTAAAACTATATCAGCGCTGTAAATAATTCCCTGACATCACTGCATTAATTGGATGCTGTAAAGGTGAGGTTCGTCGTTTTAAATTAGCTGCGGCTTAAAGAAAGCATTCATTGCAGCTTTGGTGATTTGAGACTGAGAGGAAACCCTGTAATACAAAAATCTATACAGTGTAATAGACTTTGCAGCCATTTCCTAAGCACATTAAGAACACATCAAAATTACAAATGCAGAGTCATTTTGACATCTGTCCAATGGAAATAGTTGTAATTGTGCAATAGTTTTGTAGCCAATTAAATCTCCTTGTTTTTTCTCGTTTCACTCACAGAGTCCTCTTCTACAATCACTCAAGCATCGCTAAGCAGTTCCAACACATTCATGACAACTGTTTCAATATTTAGATGTGTACCGATAAGCTTAATCAACCTTTCCCACTGCAATGCTTTCAATGACATCTAACAAATCTTACAAACAATGTCCCTCTCTTCACTTGACAGTTTTTCAGCAACACGGTTTATCGGAAGGCTTATAACGAACTCATTATCATTATCTTTTATAATCGCAAATGTTTATTCTGCTCGGTTAAATCACATTCCTCTACTTCAGCTGTTATTCACGCAGGAGTCCGTTGCAGAGCGACTGCGGTTCCCGCTGGCATCTGTTATTGAGGCTTTTAAAAACAGAAAAAAAGGCACTACAAAGTGAGCTTTAAACTCATTAGGCATATACCTCAAAGCTCGCTTCCCCTCCCATCAACTTCACATCCCCTCAGTCCAACCTAAGACAGACAGGTATGAGCGAAGGGGCGTAGAAGCCTTCCAAGACTGAATATCAAAGTCGACGTCTGTTTTTTCTTTGACTGCTAGGGATCAGGTTGGAGAGTGTTTAGGGATCTCAATGGGCCTTGAATCCTTGGAGGGGTGGAGGGATTGGTTAGCCGTGAATGCTTGTGCTTTTGTTGACAAACTTGTTTTCAGAAGGATTTCTGTTTTTGGTTTTTTTTTGCCCTCCGTCTCAACATGAGCTGCTGCCATCCATCATGGCTGTTCTTTCGTATTGAGGTCCGGCTAGTGTTTGCCGGAGCAAAAAGATGTGGTCTGTTTGTGAAAATTAGTCACGTATTTTCTTGACGATGAAAAAAAGGTGTGCAAACACACCTTTTCTTGTCATTTCTCTTTCCATCAGAGTCCTAGCATTTTAATTGGCTCTGTGGGGTATATAATGGAGAGTCGGAGTACAGCTCATTTTAAGCAGACTGCATTTAATAGGTTTAGTAAAGTGTAAAATGGCCATGTCAGACCTTACAAGAATGAACTCACACTGTGTTGCTTTCAGTGTTGATTGAAGCGCAGCTGGCCTTTTACACCAAGTCCTAACCAGATGCGACAAGGACATTTTGTCAGTCTGTATAGTTTCGCTCTATACTGCTTCCTACTCCTGGGTGTTAAATGATAATTACTTAAAAAATGTATTCCATATTATTTACCAAAAAAAAGTGTGTCTGATACACAAAAATGATTCTTCTGCCTTTTCTTATTATTATTTATCCACTTAACTGAGGGATGCCTACATTTACTTCACCATATTACTATCAAATCCTGTAGTTCTGTAGTTTTTACAAAAACATTGGCAGCTGTGGTTGCCAGAATAATTTTGTAAAAAATACAGAAAAGTGTAAACACATTTACGGTCTAAAAAACATTATTTGTAATAATTTGCAAACAAAAGAATTTAACAATTGATACCAAAAACTAGTTGTGATTAATACTTTCAAATGTGGAGTGTCACGCAGGAAATTCTGGGAAATTAATTAATTAATTCTAATTATTTCTAAAAACGGTACAATTAAAAACTTTTTAGTGTAAAATTTACATTAATTTTACGTTTAATTTTGATTAGATGTTTAACAGTTTTTCTGTTAAAACATAGATCATATCAGGAGTTCTGACCTTTGTCACAAAAAGTCTTTTTTAATACCTTTTTTCATGTTTTAGTGAGAAAGCTTTAGAAAGCTTTTTCTAAGCTTTAGAAAGTTCAAAACCTGAAAATCCATGCTGTGAAACCCATTTTAAAATCAGACATTGCATTACCATGGAAATGGTATTTCAAAATCATATTACAAAATGTATCCTAACAATTAAAGTTTAGACGTTTTCACGTTTGTGTTCAAGAATGTTGGTGTCGGTTTGGAGATTAAGGATTATTATAAAACAATATATATTTTAATTCATACAGTATTTAAATGAAAGTCAAATTCAGTGTTTAAGTCGAAAATTAAATATATGTTTCATTTGATTTAATTAATTTCATTTAAGTTTTATTAATTAATTTCATTAGACACCATATTCATTTGCATTAAATTATGAAACAGTAATACATTCAAATTTAACAGAAAACACACAGGAAAATAAATAAATAAAAGTGTTACACTGAATTTAGAGTTCATGAAATACTTTGAAAGATTTGGACAGGCAACTGCAAGAGTGAGAATTCTGAATATAAAACATCACCCAGCCATTATTACTTAGGAGACATGTCTATTCTACCTCCATCAAACGTTGCATAATTCACTTTCTGGGTAATTCTGGGACCCAGGATTCCGAATCTTTCTATACCATAGAGCGGATAGGATGCAATTTCGAGATAAAGAGCTTTGAAGCAAACTGTCCCCGGACTTTGAGCTGCATTCACTCAGAGAAGTCTTCTCTCATCTCACATAGTGTTTGAACAGTGCGAACATCTTCCCATGGCATTTTATTCCAATCACTGGCTGACTGGGAGACCATTTCAAAACCGACTCTCAGCATATTTCACCCCGTTACAATCTCTGCTGGATAATTTGGACTGGTGTAGTGAATTATTACAGATATTACGGCTTGATTTAAACCTTATTTAGCCTGCACTATCGATTTTCACTTAGTGCCCCCAGTAGCGCGCTGCCACAGAGAGTTGCGAGCCGAAAATGGCAAGTCAAATTCAATCCGCATACAGCAGGTAAAAATGACCTTTATTAGAGGGCTGTAAGTAAGCCAGGGGAGATCCATCCATGTTGTGTTAAACAGCGGGCCGCTGTGGAGACTAGGCTGAATAAATTAGGAAGGAGGGATATTATTTATTGTGCACTGCTGCACCAGGGGTAAACTGACATCATTAATAATCCTTCTGGTTGCATTTGCTTCCATTCCACTGAATTTAAATAGAGGTCCTGCTACTGAAATGTTGGACACTAGACTTTGGGTTCTTAGCTAGACCCTAGCAAATATGCCATGGCACTTTCTATTACTATCTGCGTAATGGATTACATACGCATCCATCGGATTGACTAGTATTGAGGTTTCACTAATAGACTGACTGGGCTTTTCTGTGCTCAGTGTCTAAATTTCAATGTGTAAGAAATGTGCAAATGATGCTGACAAGCAAACATCTACAGTAATCCTTCCTTGACAACAAATCTTGTATAAACAGCGTGCTTATTGGATGGCAGACAAATGATAGCTGGATATAATTTTGTGGACATTTCATGATAGTTGACAGTTTTTCATTTACTAGAATTGTATGAAAGGATAACGTGCTTATTAAATATTTAGCAAGCTGGAAAGTATCAGTGTTGACTGGATAGGAGGGTATAGCTGGCCATTACACTTTGTCATTCATTTATTTGAACTTTATCTAAAGAAACTCCTCATGGTTATAATTTTGTTCATGAATAGGACTACACTGGGTGTGCTGGGTGTTGTCTTTGCGAGCATCCAACACAAACAAACCAACAGATAGATGTTTCTAGATTTGCACTCCATGTGCACACAGTGCTATATTTTTAGCTGAGGTAAAATAGAAAGGGGTCTTATGATACGATTTCAAGTCTTCTTTTCTCTTTGGAGGGTTACAAGCTGTTAGTGCATAGTTTCTTTGGGCCGTGATATGCAAGGATCTACCTCTATATCTATGTGTATATATCTATGTGCCAAAGCACGTTGATGTGTCACGCATCAGATGTTGTGAATAAGCTGAGGAAAGTCAGAGATTGTGGTGTATAAGAGGTAAAAATTCATATACTGTTCTTTTTTTTTTTTTTTTGCACAGACTGATCATCGTATCCTCAATGTATCGTCACAATCCGTATAATTTGTTTATTTTTTTCGTTCTTAGAGATTCAAGTTCTCAGAGAATCAATGGAAAACTTTAAATGTAACATCTAGAATAAGTTTCTGCTTATGTTGGTACATTTTCAAGCTTGGTGGTATATTTTTACCTCAATGCTAGAGGGAACTTAAACAGGGAAAACTTGGGCTGGTAAGAAAGAGTTACATCACTCAGACAAGAACTGCCGTCAAGAAATGCTGAAATGGTTTCTTCGCTATGACTGAGCTTCGTGAGAATAGCCTCCAGCAATGCTGATTTTCATGCTGAGGTAAATAATGAGGGCAGAGAGAGTTCCAGATTCATTTGTTTTGTCATTTCAGACTAAAACAAAAGTAGACTAAATATAAGCTTTGATTATATTTTTTAAACGCATCCTATTATAGGTTAAAAATGTATTTCTGCACACAGAAGAGGAAATGATTGTGATAATACTGTATATTGTCCAGCCCTGCCCTTGTGTGAAATTTCATTGGTCCAAAATCCTGAATACATAAATAAGTACAATGCAAAGAAATACAGTCTAGCTGCAGTTGATATTGGCCTTTTTTATATTCTTTAGTGGTGCCCAATGTATTTTACTTTTCCTGTAATCCAAAAAACCCTAAATGTTAAACAGGTCAAAATGAAAGCACTGTATGGGCAAATTAACCTGTGGAAATTTAAATGATTATCTATTGAAGATTAATGAATAATAAACATTGTACTTATATGACATGCTGCTTTTTGCATATTGTGCAGGGAGGAAAACATTTGTGACGCAAGTGCTGTGAATGATGACTCTTTTAGTTTAAAATGACATCCAAATATATTTGTCTCAGGCAGTGCAGACTATCATCAGGATCACTGAGGGTGTAATTGTTTTTTAACCTCATAAAACCCTTGAGCGTTCACATAAACCTCGTCTGTGTCTGTGTGACGCTTTTTCATTCTACCGCAAGTAATGTGCATCAGGTTTCTTTTATTTGCTAAGTTCAACCGCATTCCAATCAGACAACCGTGGTACTCGTTGGATGATTTGAGTGCTCGTTTTCTGTTTTATGTACTGATTTGAAGGAAAATATAACAGCAGTCTTCAAAACTTCAGGGTGGCTTTATCCTGGTGTAATCCGTCTTTACTATGCTTTGTGGATACAGTATTATTGCAGCGAGGAAGTTTATTGCTGTGTTTGCAAATGGTGTTAACACATTTCTCTGGAAGAATGAAACAGTTTTAGAGACGTGTAATTCCTCTGAGCCCACACAATTAATTCTGAATTGAAAAGCCAAGGAGCGTTGGGACCAACAACAAAGGCGGAAGATAAATTTCTTAATATGAACTGTACATTTGGATAGAGTTCACGCAGATTAAGTTTTAGAATGAAAGCCACTGAGTAAACATAAATGACACAATCTGTGTCAGGGAAGGGATGACAAAGCTAAATTGTATTGGGGGGAAATAGAAGCTGATTGTACCATGCTTTTGTTGTATTGTGCAGTTATTATTTGGGGTATCCATGATGATAAAGAAGAGGCATTAAAATTCAGGAACATTCACTCACTCGAAACGACCAAAGTACTTTTAATTGCTTTTCATATCTGATGAGATTCTCTCCATTGATTGACTGCACCTTCTCATTTATTGTAGCTGATAGAATTTATATGAAGCTGATAGAAATAGTTCCCATGACACTAGTACAGTTTCTCACATGCTCATGGTTGGAACCTGCAATCTTTGAGGCTTACTGGCCAAGTAAGAAATTAAAAACTATGATTTATGTTCAATTTTCATTTGTACAATGCATTTTAATTAACTTCTTCACTATGTACATGTGAAGTCATTAGCATTGCATTACTTATAAACTTTAAATGGGGAACAACATAGTTATCAGATTTAAACAGAAAATATATATATTTATATATTTCAATTAAAAAAATATTTTTTTGTGTCCAGTGTAGCAATTACACAGCACGGAGCAATTCTGAAATGAATGTTTTTATATTGTTATTATCTACATTATCTTCTTTTTTAATTACAAGATTTTTTTTTTTTTCAGTGCCACTGTAAATGAACATTTTCATTGTGTATACAGCGGTTAACAAGCTACCTTTTTTATTTTATTCCTGAACTGTGCAACATATAATGAAAATCATGAAAGCAAGTGTTAGCCAGATGGTTAACGTGTCATACCATCTGCCATGGACTGCGTTTGGTGTCTTACTTCTGATTAGAGCTGTAAGTTTCCCAACTCTTCCAACCCTGGCTATATTTGCTATGCAGTGTCAAAATGGAGATATCTGAGATGAAATGCGGCTTAGACAGAGGTAATGATGCAAGGACAGATGGACCCATGGCTGGAAGATATGGGCTTTAACCATTATGAGAGAGCTGAGTCACAGACAGCCTACATGAATTAAAGTTACTGCTTTAAACCTCTCCAAAGGGTAAAGAGACACTTCTTACTAAGACAAGAAAGAGCCATGATCTGCTCACTCTGACTTTGAAAAATTGAAAAGCAGGTATATTTAATGCGATAGCCAATAATACTTTGTGTATGGGTCAAAATGATCAATGTTTCATTAATGCCAAAAATCATTAGGATATTAAGTAAAGATCATATTTCGTGAAGGTATTTTGTAAAAACCTTACTGTAAATACTGTATATCAAAATGTAATTTTTGCTAACTGATATGCATGGCTAAGAACTCTCATATCTTAACAAACCATACATGAGTGAAAGCTTATTTACTCAGCTTTCAGATGATGTATAAATCTCAATTTAAAAAAAAAATGACCCTAATGACTGGTCTTATGGAAAGTGGCACACAAAGCTGTTGCGGTGCCAGTCTCACGGTGCAGACAGTTTAGGTGTGACCTTTAGCATTGCTGCAGTAGCGCTGAAATCATCAATCTTCTTTGAACTGTGTGAGGACTCTGCTTGCCATCACTTAAAGATGACAAGTGATACTTCAGTGACATCATTACGGCTTGTGAAGTTGCCATTTTACTAAGGCCATTGAGGATGAGGAAGGAGCCAAGGAGAAGGTTAACGCTTTGCATGCATACAAAAAGGACATTAGTAACCTGTTTGGTCAATGCAAAATCAGAGTGATGAATGGCCGCATAATGGTTAATGACTGCCCCTGGCTTCACCGCTTTTGTATGTCATGAATGTAATATGAGGGAGATAATGTGATTGGGATCGCTTCGACACTTTATGGTAATTGGGCAGATTTATCATAGAATCACCACGTGATATGACATTGTTGACTGTAACTCTTATTCCTTTCCACAGAAAACGAGAAAACACGGTTATCTCATAATCCTGATTTACATGTCTTTAAAATCTTGTTTTGCCTTCGAGCACTTCACCACAGTGCCATTAGAATGTGACTAATTCAGAGATCTGTGCATTAGCGTACATAAAGTGACATTTACCAGATTTAATTTAATGATTTCCTTTTGAAACGTCTCTGTAATGACTGCCTTATTGTGCTGGAGTTTTAATTGGATGTCATTTACTGTATCTTTAAAGCGGTAACTCTGTGGGTCTTGAGGGAAATTTTACTGCACGCAGAGTTGCAAAAATCGCAATTAGCACTCGGAAATGAAACACACCTAAAAAATACTGACGACAACGTGTTCTCCTCAGCGGCTTTACTTACATGTCATGTTCTAAAAGTTTGTAGCACTTTGATTGCCACCTCCAAGGGAAGTGTATGTTTCTCACTCAAACTGTTAGCGGGACTAAATCAATGTACAATATCAGTCTTAAACCTAAATTTCTGTAATACTTTAGGGATATGAAGAAATTTAATTGCATGTGATTTAGGGGTGTAAGGGCACATTAAAATGACGGTTTGGCATGTTCCTTATAAATCAATCAATCGTTTTTTATAAAGCACAATAAAAACAACAGTAGTTGACCACTGTGCTGTACAAGCCTAAAAAGACAGAAACAATATTTTAAAACGTTTTTGACCACAGTGCACTAAAAAGAAAAAAATCTAGAGTCATCCCAGCAGGCACACAATGTTATAAGACTAAAAAATGTTTGGTTGCAACGTCCCTGAGTACTGATCACCAACACCTGTCACCTCCACCTGCAGTCACTCTCCGCACTCATTATAGACCTTTCTCACAATTTCCGTATTTTGCACCGGAAATACACAATTGCTGTCTAAACCTATTTCCGCCCCAGTATGCCAGTATGTTATAACACCGGTAGCCAGGTAAACAACAAAGATGGTGCAAGCATCGAGCAAGAGTTGTTGTAGCATACCAGGCTGTTCTTGCAATGCCCAAAAGCAGCCTTATTTATCTTTCCACTCCTTCCCTGCTAACAAAGAAGGACCACAAAAACCTCTAGTTTATGAGGCTCCACGGGTAGCATCAAGCTCTCACAAAAACCTGCCTGTCTACTACATTTGATTATATGATAAGCAAACACACGAACATAAACACAGACATTGCGAGAGAAAAAAAAAATGTTAACTGATGATGTGTCACAAACCGGCTGTGGTATCTCGCACTCTTGCTTCCTTACGAGCAGGCAGGACTTGGAGACAGGAATTTAATTCAAACTTGAACATTTATTGACAAAACAAGAAAACAGGAAAACGCAACAAGCTATGCAGAGACAGACAATTGACAATTGACGAACGACTTTGAACTTGATACAGGGTGTGCTAGAAATACACAGACTAATCAAAGACAAGATACAAGACACCTGGAAATGACAGCTGGCAGATAATCAAACACTAATGAAAGGGGCGGGGTTACAAACGATCAGACACGTGAGGGAATGGCATGAAAACAAAACATAAGGAGCATGTGGACAGAATGACAACAAAAACACAGACAAGGAACGCCTAAGGCGTTACATAGCCCGGCGCGGATGGGAGTGACACCCTCCAGGGCGGAGCAGGCGGCGAAGAAGGCCTCTGGGGCATACCAGGCAATGCAGATGCTCTCCTGAGCTGACCAGACAGTTCATACGCCTTCCAGGGCGGACCTGATGACTGGGATGTCCTTCAGGGCAAGCCAGACAATTGGAACGCCCTCCAGGGCTGAGCAGAAGGCGGAAATGCCCACTGGTTCTTGTCAGGTAACGGGAACACCCTCCAGGGTGGTGCGGACGATTGCAATGCCCTCCAGGGCAAAGCAGGCCGTGTCAATGAACCCCGGGACTGCACAGTCAGAGAAACCCACCTGGGCTCACCAGACGGCGAGGATGACCTCCTGGTCCGAGCAGTCGGCGAGACCGCCTTCCAAGGTGGAGCTTGTGGTGGAGAAGCCCACCTGGGCCGAAGAGGCAGTGACAACACCCTCCTGTGCTGAACAGTCAGTGATAAGAGTCATTACCCGTGGCTGGTGAGAGCTGACACTAACCCCGTATTTCCTCTATCCCCGGCATCGACGTCTAGCGGGAGGGTGAGCAGCCCAGAGGGGTTCCCCTTTTTCCCGCCCCTCCGACCGCATGGAGCCTGTATGAGGGAGGTAGCACCCCTGCGTGGGCAGCGCATCAGCAACGGGAGGGTCGCTTGGGGGAGGAAGTGTGACGAGGCAGCCGGCCTCGCAGGCCAATCATCTCCTCCCCCATACTTCAGCGCCGCCCTTCTCCACATTTCTGACGGGAGTGGGTGGATGAGAGGAGGGGCGCAGAACTGTGCACGTCTGGCGGCGCGTGATGAGGCGCACCGGAGTCTAATGGTGCCTCATCACCGCCGCCGTTAAAAGGACTATGCGCGCTCCTCCCCGGGAGACTGGTCTCTTCCCCCGTGCATGCACACTGGTGTCTCTGGGTCCGGGAAGGAGGTGGCGGAGCTAAGGCGGGAGGAGCGAGCCGTCCTATACACCAAGCCGTGAGGAGAGCGAGCCACGAGAGGCGCGGGAGCCGCCCCAGGTAAATGCTGCGAGAGGGGCGAGCCGCCAAAAGACGCGAGCAGCCAGAGCTGCATCGACTCCGCCCCTTCCCGGAACCCCTACCCCTTCTACACTGCCTGATCCTCACCAAACCCTAGCAGCACGACGAGGACACCAGTTCCCCTTTTTATTTGGACACTCTTATTCCCCTTGTCACTTTATGTATTATTTTAAAATAAAAATAGCCTTTCCGAGGCATGACGTCACTCCCACTGAGTCTGTGTTGGCTCGCTTGCGAAACCACGTAAAACCACACACCACCCCTCAGTCACTGTCCGTGCTCGTTTCAAGCTAGTTGGACTCATATCTGGCAAGAACCTTCTAAGACTTACCTTATCTCTGTGTTCTCCCCAGGCTCCTAGGAATCCCTTTTGGTGTCTCCAGCGTCTCCAGTTTGTGGTGCGTGGTCATGGTTCTTCGTCTCTGTGTCTCCTTCGTCTCCCTCCATCTCCAGCGCTCCATCGTTCCTACAAACAAAGACATTCTAGTTACTTCTTACCACAGTTCTCTCACCTGTACTCATCTGTGCCCATATCAGTCAGTTGTACAGTATAAGAGCATTGATAATGTTCACAAAACGAATCTGAATTGTTCTTCAGTCTAGCACTGTCACTGTTTGCCCGGAGGCATTCACAGCTTGTTGCCTTAGTTTATCTGGTAATGCAGATGATCACACTACTTGAGACTTTTGCAAACAGCCATGCTGTTTATCACTTGCCAGTATGTCTGTGCACTTTGTCTTCACCAGACGACAGGGGCAGGCCAGGATAATCCAGGACAACTTCATCAGCCTCGTTCTCTTCTGCAGTGATGCATCCTCACCCCTGTGAGAATCAATATCTGTCTATGAGAGAAGTATATATTACTGCTATTACCCTGTAGAGCACAATATATTACCAATTGATGTCATTATGGACGCTAGTTTATTAGCAGGTTCGCTAAGGTGACCAAACCCACCCTAAAACACACTCTCTTGTTTTATTATACCAGTAAGGAATAATTGACGACTATTTTTCTAATAATTCAATGGTCCGAAGTCAATTATTCCGCTTATACTACGGTTGCCACACCTCAAGACATGGATCAGATGATATATTTCAAGGGATTCGTCCGGTTTTTCTACTTAAATCGCTATTGTAAGTAGGATTACTTACATCCGCATCTCATCCAACGACTCTTTTGTTAGTTCCAAAACGTCATTTTAAAGCTGGCAATGGAGGCTTGAGCCGTTG
>JAUMHQ010000046.1:7472433-7482800 GCA_032361165.1 Enteromius paludinosus
CCGTATATTGATAGTGGCTCTCTGATGCCCGCAAATTGTATAAAATATCCCAGAATCTAATCCAAGCGGGCAAGCGCATACACGCGTGACATTAATGTCTGCATTGTGCGTCTTAAAATGCGCGCATAAGACGGAGTGAAGAAGAGAGAGTGAGGGAGACCTTGCGTGCATGTGAACAACTGTGTGTGTGCCTGTTCCTAGCGTGTACTAGACAGAGAGCTTCCTGATTGGTTTATTAAGCAAAATTAGCCAATCAGCTTTGAGTGTGGGCAGGCTTTTATTTTTTTTCTCGTGGACCGAAGTTATCAGTTCAGCGCAGTCTACGAGATCGTCCTGACAGAGAGAGAGAGAGAGAGAGAGAGAGTGAATCGAGTGTAAACGGGATAACAAACATTGCAATAGTTTTGAAGAAAAAATCTGTCTTTTCATTAAACCAGAGAAAAACATATAACTTAAAATAACCATGATGCAGTCTCCATGCTACAATAGTGATAGCAGCAAGGTTTTCCACAGTTATTAAGTGCAACGCGACAGAAATATTTGTGTCCCCTCCTAAAAATTGCTCGTAAGAAATTTTATGTTTATTGTCTCTCCCTACTGTCAAATGAGATTTACGCCCATGGATACTAAATTTATTGGTATTCATATAATATGCAGTTTTTACGTACATATAATGCACATCTACCCCACAAACCTCTTTATGACTTCCATTTAGTTTAACTTTGATGATGTACTAAAATAACTAAAATAAAATTTATATTTAAAAAACACAAAACCTAAACAAAAACTAAAAAAATTACAAAAGCACACAAGAATTTTACTAAAAATAGAAAGAAAAAACCCCCAACAACACTAAAATGGTGCCTATTAATGCCTAATGCAACTTGTAATACACTGCACATTGCATCTGATCACTGAACAACAGTCAATATATTAAAATACTATACATTTTAAATTTGGTTACAATTATTTGCAAGTTATAATTTATTACAATGCACATTATGACTATTTATCATTTATTATACCCTTAAATCATTAGCCTATACCCTTTGATAACCCTTAATAATATATTATACATAAAAGTTTAAAGTGCTAGCAAATTTTGTTCTTGTATAAATTTAATGATGCTTTTTTACTGTTTTTTGAATGAGCCGACTGAGTGAATGATTCACTGACTCAATCGTAAAAATCTGTTGTTTCTTCCTGACTGAATCAAAGTTTTGACAAATGCATTGCATGAATGATTAAAAGATTTGCTTGTAAAGATAGCTTGTCACCACTTACTGGTCTAAGTATATAACCTATAGAAAACACCAGTGAAAAATCCCCACCGCTAATGCAGTGATCAATGAAAAGTCCCAGAGCTTCCTCATCTTTTTTTCATGATATCTGATATCATGATATCACAAAGTCTAAGATTTATCCTTAGTTCCAAACCCCTGCATTTTTATCCAGATACTCAACTGCTTCATTGCTATCCAGGAAAGCCTCAGCATCTACTCTCTGCATACCTTTTCAAATACTTAATAACACTTTGGAAGTCAGGACAAAACTTGGGATGCTTGCCTGGTGTTGTCAGCCCCTAGAGATGTAGAAAGATTTGCAACTCTGTATTGTTTTGCATAATAGCTTCATGTAAAATGGGTTGAAAACCAAGTTCTTTGATATGCTGCACATAATCTTTAATCGGTTCCACTGATGTACATTTTCTTTGTTATTAAATATATAAATATTTTACTAGGAAAATATTTACTCTGCATGCAGAGCCATTGTTTGGCGTTGTAGCTTTATCTTCTTATTTTTGTTTGCAGTAATACTTTGAATCCTCAGTGTTTTTGAGCCAGGAGTCACGGTTCTCATGCAAACACGGCATTTAATGAGTCATTAAAATTCATTCTTTTGGGATTCAAGTACCTGCTGTTTGTCTCCACGCAAATTTGATTTTGATTTTGTAATAAAGAAATTCATGTATGTTCAGACTTGTGAAAGGAACAGGGATTAAAGACATGATTTAGACATTATAAAGTGACTGCATCTGAATTAATGACTGGCCGAATTGTACTTTGAGCAGACTACAGTTCATTTAATGAATGCACCTAATTAATGTATTCTTAATTTCGTTTGCCATCAGGGCAGAAGCCATTAGCAATGATGTAACATACTGGGCCCTAAAGGATCTTTTTTCCTGCTGCACTTCATCTATTACCAAACTGATTTCATCCCCAGTCACAAGACTGTCGTACTTACAAAGCGGGAGCTCTGCTGTAGAGAAATATGAGAGCAAATATTCCTATTCTCCACATCCGACCTTATTAGAGGATATCTAAGTGTAAACCCTTTCTAAGCAGGGGAGTGTTTGAGCTGTAATTGGGGTAGATTTTGTTACTATGGCAATGGGTGCAGAAGGGATCTCTGTTAAATCTCCAGCCGGCGGAGATCCGGCACAAGAAGTTCAGGGCTAAGTTGCATGTTCCGAGCAAATATCAAATCGTGTCATATGAGAAAACCTATATTCCTTTTTTAACTTAAAAGGGAATATTGGATGCCGTGGCATGGAATATCATCGGCCAGGGTCTCAGGTGTGCTTGTACACGGATCTATCATGGTAGAACACAAGGAAAATAGCTTGTGGGCATCTGAGAAATTGATCAGAGTATTCTTTCATACCGCTGTTGAACTTATATGTCCTTGCTGCATCTATATAGATTCCATGTTGGAAACAAATTTCAGGTAAATTGATTGCATGGGATCAAAATGTGCATATGTGGTTTTCACCAAAATATTTTGCTTCACCTTTTTCCTATCCGCCATCCGCCTTTTTGAGTTGAACTTCCCCAAAGCGGAAGTGCCCCCCATAATTTAAACGCAGTCGAGAAAAAGGTGGATATGGTGGTTTCTGCTAGATGTTGTAGTGACTTGCTTGACCTCTAGAGGCTGCTAGACTCCTCCGGTGTATTGATCTCCACTAGAAGAAAACTTTTCAAGGAAACTTTCAGCCGCTCTCATACCAGGAACACATAGATCAATGGCCGCTGATGACAAGACATGCAGACACGCTTGTTCGTGTTTATTCTCAGAGCCTTTGTCGCTGATGCCAAGCTTCACAGCGGCTTGTTCACGCTCTACAAGTCTGAGGGAAATAAGATTAGACTCTTGAATTGGTGAAGAGGCCTCATAATGCGGGAAGCGCGGAAGAAAAATGCTTCCACCGCACCGCTGTTTGTGTCTGTGGTATTAGTCATAGACACACACACAGCTGCTCTGAACTGCCTGCCAGCTCTGGTAATTTGAAACAGCAAACAGTCAAGAGAGCAGTTGATGGTAATGTTAAACTCCAAAACATAAATCATGCTGCATGTAAACTTTCGCTAATTAAAATGAATGATCCGTTCGCACGTTTACTGTTTATTATGAGAGGGAAGGCAAAAACAGTCATAAATTCACAGCGATATCAGCAGATGTTTGTAATTGAAGGAAAGCGTAAGCTATAGAAAGAGTTTTGTTGTTCATTTAAAATGATTTAAATCTTTAGCATACCAAGCACTACATGAAAAACTACTTTTTTATGTAGGCCTGGCTTTTAATTTATTAGGTCAGTTTTCTACAAATAATGACTGGAAATAATTATCTAAAAAAAAAATACTTTGTACATAATTGTTTGTCCTTGAATTGCTAGCTAAAAATATTAGTGTGGTTTTTAGATTATCTTTTTAGAATATGGTTTATTTTGTTAATTTCCTGTCTTATTTTTCTCACATTTGGGGTTATTTTGTTATTGAGTGTTTGTCAGATTTAAAGAATATATATATATATATATATATTAGGGATGGCATGATACACAGATGTAAGGGTTCGTACATACCTCGTTAGAGTGAAGCAAACTTCAGCGCCCACCTCTGTATCACTGTTGAAACTCGACTGAAGTACAAAGCCTTTAATTTACATAATAAATGATAGTTTAGCATTCAGAAAAAATGTCATCGCAAATATGAAACACAAGCACAAAGCTCCAAACAGTTGAGTGTGCAAGTATACTCCTTTGCCAGTCTATGTGAGAGACCCATTCTGAATCAGGGCATGGTGACTGTCTAGGGGGCTTTGTTTTCAGGTGCGCATTCACTTCTGTGGGTGGTTATCAAACAGTGTTGCATTGCTGAGGGCGCCCCCTTCTGGATTGGCAACACAGTCTCACGACCAATTTGTACGTATTCGTACGAGGTGGAAGTTTTTTTGCCAATTTGTAAAAAATTGTACGACCTCACTCGTATGATTTTGTACAATTTGTTTAAACCCCAGTAACGGGTAGGTTTAGGGGCGGGTTAGGTGCAGGTCATTCGTACAAATTCATACGCCGATATGAATATGAATACCGAAGTCTGAATGCTTAGGACATGTGATATTTCAGTTTTTCTTTTTTAATAAATCAGAATAACAATTCTGTGTTTTACTGTCAATATGGGGTGCTGTGTGCACATTAATGTGGAAAAAAAATGAACTTAAATGATTTTAACAAATGGCTGCAATATAAGAAAGAGTGACAAATTTAAGGGGGTCTGAATACTTTCCGTACCTACTGTATATACATATATATTTACAAAAAGCAGTATACATTATATTGCTGACTCATGCTGCCCTAGTCAGATTTTTGTTTAAACTGATTCTGTATACAAAAAGAATGTCTCTTCCCAAAAATGCTACATGCCACCAGCAAGTAATTCTTGATGCTGAATTACATACAAAATATATCAACCTTCCTGTTTCTTCTGATAATTATGTGAAGTCTTTAATCATGGACACTGTTATACAACTTAAGGTTCCAAGTAACTGATTTCACATCAATTGTTTATAGAGAACAAAAATGACATTATAAAGATGCTGTGGATGTAAACAACAGCTTGATTCACATAACCATTACTTGTGCACACAGCAGGCCTGTTTGTGGCAGAGCAGGTGGGAGATCTTTAGCAAGGGGTCGCTGACCCGCAGGGTTGTTTGTCATGTGATGGAAGCCAGGTCATGTTTGCTAATGAAAGAGTTGGCAGGCTCTGTGTACGAGTGACATTTGTTAGCAGCGCAGAGCTCAGCCAGGACAGAGGGCTGGTCATCCGGAGGAGCAGAGGGTTCTAGTATACCATCAGCTGGCCGTTCAAGTTAAACGCCATCACGCCCCAGGCCAGCAAGTGTGTGGAGACCCTGATAAAAAACAAACAAACAAACATGAAGCAGAAATACTGAAGCAAGGGCAAGGGTCCATTTAAGAGGATTGTGAGGGATTTAGGTGAAAGACTAAGGGCAATTTTGAGTCATTTCCCTTGTTCAAAATTTATAAAAGAAATTTGTATAAATATGATAAAATGCAAAAGATTTTTCAATACTTAATTTTTTATTATTTGTTTTTCAATATACACTAACTTTTTAAATACAGGTCAACTAATTCACAACTACATGTCTACTAACTCTTAGATTAGACTGTCAGGGTATAGGTTTAGGGTTAGTAGAAGAAGTTGACATACAGTACTTGCAAATTTTCTGATCAGTCAGTATGTAGTGTGTTGTAAATTATTTTCTGCTCACCAAGCCTGCATTTATTTGATCCAAAAGCAGTAATATTGTGAAATATTTTGTTAAATATTTTTGCTACTTAAAATAACAATATTTAAAACGGCTATTTACAGAGTTCTTTTTTTTTATGATTCTTTGATGAAAAGAAATATCGAAAGATTTGCATTAATCTGAAATAAAATAATTTTGCAACATTATACACTATATACCATTGAAAATCAAGAAAAAAAGTTTATAAATAGTAAAAATATTTAAATTTCATTTTACTATTTTTGCTGTACTTTGGATCAAATAAATACAGGCTTAAATCTTACTATTCAAAAGCCTTTGAGTGGTTTTGTATATCAGCAACTGTGCTATAAATTCAAATGTAATATTTTATAACATTCTGCTTGTAAAGTTGCAAAATAGCATTAAATATTCAACAATATACATTTTACAAGTTTAATATTATCTTTTCGTTCAAAAACATTTAAAAAAGTATATAATTATTATTATTGCAGAAACCTGATACAACACACAAGCCTAGATGATAAATACAGTAAACTCCACTGTACCATCAGTCAGCTGTCAGAACAATACAAAAACAAACAAGATATTTGTTCTCTCCCTGATGCAACATACACCCTCATGGCCATATGGAGAAGTTGTTGTATCCAACACTGCAGTTTCCACTGGGTCGAAGATCAAGCAGCTGGCTCGACGTTACAGCCGCCCGAAGAAACTTTTATTTAAAGCTTTTCTCACGTTGCTCCATCGATCCTTCCCAAGCCTGTGATGCATCATGCTGTGCTGTCTCCTCAGCAGGAAAGCCAACCTACAGAGACAGGAGACCACTGATGGACCCTTTCCACACAGCCTCCTTTATATCTGAGCCAGTCACGCTGGCAAGCCGTGGCTGCTCTAACAAGCCACTACAGTCTAGAAGATCCACTGGATGGATTCTTCTAGCAAAACTTTATTGGAACATTGCTGGCTTAATTAATCCAAGCTGCTAGATGTAATTTAGAAGCCTACATATGGGTCATTCCTGTAAATGCTATACCCTTTATGAGATGAGTATTCTTTAAAATGAATATTTCCGTAAAAAATGATTGAGTAGATAATCAGACATATGCACTTCAGCTAGATTATTTACACAGTGGCAGGAAAATGAACAGGGTGGAAATAAAGCGTTTAATTGAATCTGTTGCTCAGTGGGGAATTGCAGTTCGCTTTTATGAGGGTGAGAAATTGATATAGAAATGTGAATATACAAATGAATAGTTTTTCATTTCAGCATTCAGGGCATGCCAAGAATGTTCAAGAATGGCAGTCTCTACTCGAACCAAAGTAGTAAAATTGGGTGCTCAAAATGTTGAAAACAGCTAAGCTGCTTTAATAAAGCTGTGATACACTTTAAGGATTATTGATGCATAGATTAAAACATAGAAGTAATGTTTCTATTTTTTGTATTTACTGTTACATTTGATCAATTGAATTAATCCATAATGAATAGAAGTAAATCAGATTTCTTTAACAACTACAACAACAAGCAATAGTGGATGTGCTATATAGAGAAGACATTTGCATGTTTTATTTATCTTGAAACTCTAAGAAACACCTGTTTAAATGCATTAAGAAAAGATGGAAATGAAATCCAGATGGCACTAATAACAGTAATTTGCACTTTTTTTGATTGAATTAAATTGTCATTAAACTCCAACCAGGTATGAAATACATGTGAAACACTGTTAATGTTGATGTATGATGTGCAAGCAGAAAATCGTATTGAATGAATCATTCCTAATCTTATTAGATGTACATTAGATGTACACTATAGACAAAAGTATTAGGTATTAATTAAACATGGATCGTTCAGAAGAGCTCAATGAATTCACTCATCATACTAGATAGGGTGCATGGCTTGACATTACTTTTTTTGCTCACCTGCCACTGTGGCTAGTGGTTTTCCAAAATTACTATCCACTCAGCATTTTATGACTCACCTGCATTCAATCAGTCACTCATCTTAAATAACAGTTTTCTAATACACAAATCTGAAATACTTTTAAATATGAAAGTGAACCCAGCAGGTGGCTGTGAGCCATTGAGTCATTCATTCAAACGATTAGTTTAGACGTGCCTGTCTTCATGAACGGGTTACTGAATCATTTGTTCTGAATCATTTGGTAACCAAACACCATTGACTGCACAACAGCCATAACTGAGTGTGTCTGAAATATCAGTCGCTTAATATTAACTTGGTGTTTGAACTCTTGCATAAAGTCAGTGTTACATTTGCAGTTGCACTGGTTCTCAAGGTAAACTGCACTCTTTTTGTTGTGTCATGTTGCTTAAAGGTGCTCTATGCGATGCTGTTTGACGTCACTTTCGCTGACGTTTCATGTAAATACAAAGCAAAACAGAGCAAGCTCCCCCCTCGCCCCAGTTTTTCTGTAACTGCCGTGAACGTGCAAAGCCCATTGATACGAAAGGTGGTGCTAACCAAAGAGAGACAGCGACAGAGCTAACATCAAGCTAACATGTCTAAATAAAAATAAAATTGCCACCTGCGCAATGGTTTGGAAGTCCTTTTGACGGCGGAGTTCTCTCCACAGTTCAAACAAATCCTCAATCTAAATCCGGGTCTTGTTTAGTTTCTTCACGATTTCATCAACATCATCATAAAACTACAATAAACAAAACAAAACAGTAACCAACATAAAAACACATAATTAAAAAAACTGACAGAATCCACACCATCAGACATTTACATACAGACTACAACGCCAATGGTTCCACAAACTGGAAAAAAATCTGACAGAACTAAGTGCCGGGTTCGTCAGTGTTAAGATTATACTGTTTGCAGAGTCTGATAACCTACACATACATCTCTACATCAAATTACGCAACACAGCAGAGCATGTTGGCACACCCGCACAAACAAACATGTGGCTTGCACTGCTCCCTCTTGGAACCTTAAGTAGCAACCTCAATCAGTCATTATATGCCGCACAAAGTTTCTGCATGCTACTCCTCCTATAACAACGCCGCAAATTGGCAGTATACATAGGGGTACAAAACGCTCTAAACAGTGCAATCTTTACAGACTCTGAGAACAAATTAAATTTGCACATCAACATGGTAACTTGAGCATACATCATACAACATTGTCTGTATGTCTCTATAGTCAGATAAGTCATCAGTTAAACAGTGCCTCAAGTATTTAACCTCCTTACATACATTAAGAACAACACCAGACAAAGAAAAATCAGGGAATGAGAGTTTCCGATCCTCCCTACTCCTAATTATCATAATGTTACTCTTCTTTGCACTGTACTTAATATCATAATCTAAACCATATTGGGTGCAGACCCTCAATAACTGTTGAAGGCCCGCACTATATGGACAAAAGACCACCAAATCATCTGCATACATCAGGTGGTTGATGACAGTATTACCAACAATACACCCCGTCCCACAGCCGTTTAGCAGCGTTGATAGGTCATCCATATACACATTAAAGAAAAAAGGAGACAATATACTTCCTTGTCTAACTCCATTACAAATATTGAATGGAGAAGACACAAAATTACCCCATTTCACATGCATTAACTGATGAGCACACCAAAAAAAAAAAAGAATTCTTATTAAAAACGTAGGTACTCCTCTATTACTTAGCTTGCCAAATAGTTTTTCCATGGTTTACACGATCAAAGGCTTTAGAAGCATCAATAAAACCCACAAACATTGTGGAATTGAGCCTGTTATACAAATCTAAAATCTCCTTTAAAGCAAAAATACACATATCAGTTTCAGTTTAAATCCAAACTGGTTCAAGAACTTATTTATTTAACAAAGTTCTCTCGAGAACTTTAGATAGAGTGCTGGTCAAAGCTTTTGGTCGATAATTGGCCATTGACGCTGCTAGTGTGAACGGGGCTTTAGGTAAAAAAGTCTCTAGAACACATAGTACGTCACATGTCTCCAATAGTTTATCCACCACAAAGGGGCGTGATTTATCTGTTTCACTATGCCCAACTCGCAATCCCCGGGCATTATATGATGCAATATTGATAGTCATTTATTGTAATTTATCACAAACACCCACATGGACGATGATCTCCTATAGAGCTACAGATGTAATTTGCTGCTTTTGCAAAACAGACCCTCCTCCTAAACCACGGGCCGCACTAAAACCATCAACTTTTGGTGTACAAAAGTTCAAAATACCGGCGGACATAAATCCCCGCTGGCCAGACTTGTAGGTCATACATTTCTGTTACTTCACAGCAGTAATATGAAATGACATGAATCTATTACAAGTTGAATCAATCTTCTGACATGTCACTGATTTGCCCAATCTTTCAGTCAAATAAGAGCAAAGGGTGTCTGCATCCAGATTAGGAGAAAATTGAGAGGCAAACACACTCACCATCTTCGCTTTGACCACTGGAATGTTAGTCTCAGTGCCAGTACCAATTATTCCCTTTATCTTCTGCTGTTCCCGTTGTGAACGAGTCTGCATAGCACCAGTTGTAGGTAGCGCGGTTGTATTTGGAGGTTTCTTGGGCTTGCGTTCCCCTTTCTTCAGAACAGTGCTCCACGCTGGAGACTCTGGAACAGGACTCGAAATTCTCTCTGTAGCTGGCAAGCAGGAGCTGCCCAATCCTGCAACTCTCTCTCCTGAGACGCTGACCCGGCAGAAGATTTCTCTTCTTCTTGCCTTATATTCCTCAGAGCGTCTTTTCTTTGGTCGTGCCTCAGCCATTTTCCAACAATAATACACAGTATTCCGCTAACCCACTCTCAGATTCACGCTG
>JAUMHQ010000046.1:7507150-7523268 GCA_032361165.1 Enteromius paludinosus
CCCACGTACCTTGGCCGCTTCCGTCCCAGGTGTAGATCATTATGTGGTCTTTATAAACAGCCACGAGACGCTTGTTCGATGCAAAGTTTTGTTTTGCCCCGCAGACAATTCCGAGCGTTTATTCCTGTTATTTTCTTGGTTTGTTTTTGGACTGTTTATCTGGTTATTTGATTCCTGCTGCCTGCCCCGAACTACTCGCCTGTTTATTGACTACGATTTCTGCTTGCTCCCAATACTATTGTTTGCCTGGTTTATGACCTCTGCCTGTACGACCTTGATTGTTGAATAAAAGCTGCAAATGGATCCGACTGCTTCTGATGATTCCTCACAGAAGCACCTGTACAAATATATTTTGTTTATTTATTTGCAAATGAAAATGTTGGTAAGGCATTACAAATAATGAACCATTTTATAACAAATTTACATGCTTTATATTACAAATTTGGTGTTTTTCTTATTTCTATATTTTAAATGACGGTGAAATAAAAACACATCTTAATTAAAAACCATCAAACATGAATCAAGAACATGCATATAGAAAATAGATGTAGTAAATTATAATTTCATGCTCACTTAGACATTTAAAATGAACATGCAGAAATTCCATTAAAATAACCTTCCTGAAAGTCATCATAATATTTGCATCCTGCCCAATGTTGCTGTTAAGAACTATAAGATACTTTATTTTAATACACTTATTAAATATTTAATTATTAAATTATTAAATATCTAGGTGTTTGTTCAGACCTCAGACCAAGAACTTCTGACTTTGCATGAGAGACACATCTTTTCTCTGCTTAGTGACTAAAAGATCAAAAAAAGTAGAGAACAGGTCAACTGGCATGAATCCATCTGGAAATGTGTTATGAATGAGTTCTTTTGTCCTGTGTCGGTGAATGCTCTGTTCTGCTGCCATTTCTGATCTATTCATTCAAATGCTAATACGGTGTAGGTGCTGAAGAGCTGGTAATTCAGGCGAATAGCACAGCTGCGTAAGTGGAATTTTGTTTGTGGTGTTGTGTTGTGTGTGGATGGGTGGGGGCGGCAGGTAACGGGGATGTCATCTGATACCTCAGTTGCTCAAAACTTCTGTTTGCTGCCTTGTCATAACTCCCCAGGTTAATCAATAATTCACAGATTGACATGTTTTGCGGCTGCCTGGCTCTCTCTTCTTCTGCTGCAGGGGCCCCTCATTCTCAGCTCTGACTCTCACCCAAATCAGTCATGGTGTATTCATTTGTTCTTTCCAGTTTCTCAATAAGAGGAAAACCCAGTATTGTATTATTCATGAGGTATGAATTCTGTTAGTACCTCACTGTGTACAGCTTAAATAATAACCCACTTAAAGTTAGCAATAACTGCCATTGAAGGTATGAAGATGTGGTTTAGGGTGCTGTAGGCCGATCTATTGAACAGATAAAATCAAGTTCCAGTCATCTCAAAGACAGTCTTTGTAGTTTTACACTGACTATTTCGTAAGAAAAAAAAAAAGATGAAAAGTTTCTCTTTTGTAGTGTTTTCCCGATGAGGGGTATACTCTTGTAACATTTAATTATTTTACATTGATTTAATAATGTCTCTTGCTTTTCTTTTCCTTTTGGATCTGTTTAACGTAAATGATTCATGCTGTACTTATGCAAATGGTTATGTTTCAGGACCCACATTTTACAATGGTGACCCAACACATGACTAAATGCAATGATAACCATTCAGTGAGTTCATTGCGAATGGTGAGTTCAACCATTCATTCTGTTCAGTGAGTCACATCTTGACTTATTAACCACTCATTCATTCTGTAAATTATTTCTCAAAATGGCACTCTTGAGTTTTTTTTTCGGTTGTTTTAGTGTTTCATTAAAGGAGTCATACTTTATAAAGCCAATTTTCCACAAGCTTATATGATTCTTTAGGGTCTTAATGAAAAGTTCGTAATATATTTTGTGTACCCCCCATCTACTGACCACTTACCCCGCCCCTCTTTTCCGAGGTGCTCTCAGAGGATCTTTTTTAGCCGTATTCATAGTGAAACTTGCTAATTAGCATACTGCTCACTGCTTCTATAGGTGAGGCTGGATCATTGATGATTTGTGGGAACATAAAAGCATTTTGGTGTGAATCCACACCGACATGCATTTGAGAATGGCTTAATTTCAGAAGGGGCAACTTATTCTTATTAAATTAAAAGAAAACTACTGGTGGATCTTTAACATTGTAGATATTTAGAAAGTATGCTCGGGTTTGGGTCGGGCTCTGTCACGTCAGCACGCATGTGAGCCTGTGTTATAACGGCGCTTTTTGCCCTGTGTGCGCTGATGCTCTCATCTGTTGACATTTCCGAACACCTTCCTACAGTTGCTAAATAAAAGCGGGCTTTCCAAACAAAAAATTGCATGTGTCATTAGTATGACAAAAAATTTGATCAGGCTGGGATCGGGCTCGGACATAAAGATCTTAATGCCTTTCAGGCTCGGGTCGGGTTTGGTTACTGCTCTGTCGGACGCGGGCCGGGATCGGACAGAAAAATGTGGCCCGATCCGCACTCTAATGCTGATACACAGCTGTAAGTATTTTAGACATACTGCTGCTGCACAAGTACAGTTACCCATAACATATACAGTGGGTACGGAAAGTATTCAGACAAAAATAATTTAAGTTCGTTTTTTTCCTCATTAATGTACACACAGCACCCCATATTGACAGAAAAACACAGAATTATTATGACATTTTTTCAGAATTATTAAAAAAGAAAAACTGAAATATCACATGTTCCTAAGTATTCAGCCCCTTTGCTATGACACTCGTAAATTTAACTACCGTCCATTTCTTCTGATCATCCTTGAGATGGTTCTACACATTAATTTTAGTCCAGCTGTGTTTGATTATACTGATTGGACTTGATTAGGAAAGCCACACACCTGTCTATATAAGACCTTACAGCTCACAATGCATGAGAATGAGAATCATGAGGTCAAAGGAACTGCCTGAAGAGCTTGTAGACAGAACTAATAAGTCACAGATCTGGCCAAGGTTACAAAAAAAAGTTCTGCTGCACTTAAGGTTCCTAAGAGCACAGTGGCATTCATAATCCTTGCAGTGGTGAGTTTAAAATATTCCAGCAGTCCCCCCAGAGTGAGTTTTTTAGGCGACCATTATTTTAAAACGTTTGCCCTTACTGTTTGCATGGCGATGCGTCTTGCTGATTACGTGACACACCGCGAGCACAATAATGCTGTATGACAGATTGATCACTTTTATTTCGTTTTTTATATTTTATTTTAAATATTCACAAACTTGCTTACCGTGTCATAAACAATCTGATATTCCGATTCACAAATATATGTAAATAAGTAAAAAATTATCTTGATCGTGATCTGTAACATGGGTGCCGCCATGTTTGTTCGCACCGCAGTTCAGTCCAATTAGTCAGATTTACAGCACATAAATTCATCAATTTCTCCAGAAATACATGTAAGTAAGTGGCCGGTGAACTGGGTGAAGAATAGAGAGGAACTTTACAGTTACACTTTGTGTATCTGATATGAATAAAACACATTGGCAAATTACATTTGAATGGATTGATACTGTTGCTTCCATAGACAATTATGTGTATTTTACAAGCTCTAAATGTATTGTTTCGCTAGTGCTTATGTGTATTTAAATGTCTGAAACCTAAAATATGCATTATGTGGTTAAGAACAGTGTATATTTGTGATAATATTACAAGCACAATGCATGTCTCTCCCTGACTCACCGCCAGCAAACGCGTGAAAGCTCACACTCTAAAAACTGCTGGGTTGAGACCACTGGGTAATAAATATTTACCAATTGATAGTCATTCTTTGTGTCTAAAAGTGTTTTTAAAATGAACAAATTTTGTAGGTTTAATGCCTCAATTTGGTTTAATTTTAGCCTAGCAATGTAGTCATTTTAAACCATACAAAAAGCAACCCAGCATGCTGGGTCAAATATATATATATATCCCAACTTGCTGGGTTAAAACAACTCAGCGCTGGGTTTGTCCTTTTTTGACCCAGCGCTGGGTTACCAAAATAACCCAAATTGGGTTGAAGAGCCAAGAGCCGAGAAGAGCCTTGGTGAGAGAGGTAAAGAAGAACCCAAAGATCACTGAGGCTGAGCTCCAGAGATGCAGTCGGGAGATGGGAGAAAGTTGTAGAAAGTCAACCATCACTGCAGCCCTTCAACAGTCAGTGCCTTATGGCAGAGTGGCCAGATGGAAGCCTCTGCTCAGTGCAAGACACATGAAAACTTTGCTAAAAAACACCTGAAGGACTCCAAGATGGTGAGAAATAAGATTCTCTGAGATCAAGATAGAATTCTAATTCTAAGTGGTACTGTATTGAGAAAACCAGTCACTGCTCATCACCTGTCCAATACAGTCCTAACAGTTAAGCATGGTGGTGGCAGCATCCTGCTTTGTAGAGGATGGATACCCCACCTGAGCGGGTCGGGTTCGGTTACTGCTCTGTCGGACGCGGCCCGGGCTTGGACAGAAAAATGCGGCCTGATCCGCACTCTAGTGCTGGGGGGGGTGTTTTTCAGCTACAGGGACAGGATGACTGGTTGCAATCGAGGGAAAGATGAATGCGGGGAAGTCGACCAAAACTTTCTCCAAAGTGCTCAGGACCTCAGACTGGGCTGAATGTTTACCTTTCAACAAGACAATGACCCTAAGCACACAGCTAAAGTAGGAGTGGCTTCACAACAACTCCGTGACTGTTCTTGAATGGCCCAGCCAGAGCCCTGACTTAAACTCAATTGAGCATCAATAAACTCATCATTCAGAGAATCGCTGAATTAATTAATCATGCACGGCTGGCAGCCCATCATCTAATCATCCCTCGTTAATTCGCACCCAAACGAATCATTCCCCATTCACTATAAATATCCCAGCTTTCCTTTCTCCCGCATCTCGCTTTCGTGCACACAGCTCTTGCTAAAGCATTCTAAAGCTAAGATGTCTTCAGATGCGTCTGACTATAACGTCGAGGAGCCCGCTCCCCGCTCGACTCCTGCTCCTAATCCGGCCAGCCAGTAAGCTGCCTGGGCCAGCCTACTCCACTCGAGACCGCGGGCTCCAGCAGAGGCTGCAAGCCTACTCGGCTAGCTATCTCATTGGCTAAGCGAGCCCGATCTCGCTCGCCTCCTCCAACCGGACCAAATTCTCCGGCATCATCTTACACCTTCGCCCGCTCGACTTTCATCTAAATGGTCTATCATCACCCTTCGCCAAACCCTCTCTACTGCCGGTATCAACTTCTCCTGGAAAGCCACCAAACCAGATCATGGCGGAACTCGTGTCCTCCTATGGGGGTACACATTTTTACACGTACCACGGAATGTTCGCAACCAAAGCTTCCGTCAGGGTGTCCCAGTGGAACCAGTTCGTCTACTGGGGCGCCCTCGACTTGGACCTCCATAAACGTGTATTTACAGGCTGCCGCAACTGTCAGGCTGCTACAGGCTGTCATCTGCCAATCCTTTAATAAAAATTCCCAAAATTATTTATTGACTCCTGTCAATATTTCTCATTTGTCTGCTGAATTGTCTTTTCATCCTGACCATACTTTCTCACATTATCTCTTATCAGGTTTAACAGACGGATTCCATCCCGGAGTTTCCTGTATCCCCTCTCAGTCCCTCATCTGCCCTAACCTCCAGTCTGCAACCTCTAACCCCGAATCTGTAGACTCCTTTATTAAAGAAGAATTGGATGCAAACTTTATGATTGGCCCTTTCACCTCCCCTCCCTTTAGCACCTACCGGGTCAGCCCTATCGGCATTGCAACCCGTAAATACTCCGGAAAAAAGAGGTTGATCATTGATCTCTCTGCCCCACACGGCTTACCCATCCTCAGTATCAATAGTGTAGTCCCTTTAGAAGAGTTTTCTTTGCTCTACCACAACGTTGACCAAGCCATCGAAATCATCAAAAAAGTTGGCAGAAGCACTTGGTTAGCAAAAGTAGACATAACTTCGGCTTTTAAAGTCATACCAATTCACCCAGACTTCTGGCACCTTTTTGGCATTCAATGGCGAGATGAATTCTTTTTCGCCGTTCACTTAACCTTCGGATGCAAAAGCAGACATGCAAAAGCAGCCCATCATCTAATCATCCCTCGTGAATTCGCACCCAATCTAATCATTCCCCCTTCACTATAAATATCCCAGCTTTCCTTTCTCCCGCATCTCGCTTTTGTGCACCCCACCTCCGCCCCTTCTCCACCTTTTCCCATTTGATTCACGCATTCTGAGGGGGCAGACGGAGACCGAGCCGAACGCCGAACTCTCTCCTACGCTAGGGTTCAAACCATTAGGGTTCGGAGTTCACCATTCTCCCGGCTCGCTCCCCAGACAGCACGCCAAATTGGCTGTTTTATTTATAAGAGGAAAGCGTGAACTCTTGAAATGGAACTTTCAACCACAGTTGTTTTTGGGAGATGCACCCCAATCCATTAAATAAGATGAACATTTTTTGCTCCATTTGGTATCTGTATCTGAAACTGAAAAAAAACTCTTATCACTCTAAGAACTAAGTAATCTTTTTTTGATAATATTTAATATACCTTCAAACATGTGAGAAAAAAAATAATAAATCAAAAGACTGAGCCTCTTGAAAATCATCAAGTCATTTACAACTGACAAACTTCTATTTGTTATCCCAAAACAAAAAAAGAATAAATTTTTTCGAGCTTTTTAAGTTGATTCTGGTCTTAATTATGTACACATCAGAAAGGGTTCTTCAGAAACATATATAAAACCATCAAATTGGATTGGTATGGGTTGCCATAAGTGAGAGTCAAAGGATGCAGTGCTAGACCTTAATACACATAGCTGGAGTCCAAGTAATAAAACTTACAGAGCCTAGTGTTGTGATCCCAGTAATAGGCTTACACCAAAGAGAAGAGTGCTTACTAGAGTAGGCAGAGGAGGGAGGAAATGGTAGCTAGGTATCGGTCTCCTCACACTTTTGCCCTTTTCATCCTTTTAACGGCCATCATTTCTCCACATGGGACTTGTCAATTTCCTCGAAGAGTTATAATTGCTTTCCTTGCTGTTGTACTACAGCCTCATGCTGTGTTATCGTGGGCCAGAGCTGTAGCGATGAGTGAGATTACTTTATTGATCTCCACGTCTTTGACAATTTTACCCCTCAGACTGCATGGCTCAGGCAGTTAGCGCACTTCATAAGCACTGGTTACCTTCCTATATCAGATTTTTTTTCTGAGCAATGCTCTTTGGTATTCAAAGCACTGAAAAATCTTTCCTGCAACCTCTGCAATGTAGGACACTTCACATGAAAACATGAAAAAAGTGGAGAGAGAAAAAAAGCTAAAGTTTAATATATTGAGGGTTCACCTTGGAATTTCTTATCAAGAAGGCACTTGATGGCATACGTATTGCGCATTTAAAATACAAATATGTATGGGTAAAATCAAACTATAATGTTGATTTCATAACACTATGTTTCTGAAGGAATTCACAGCTAAAAATGACTTTTATAATGCAATTCTTTGCTAATCTTTAAGCTGTTGACTGTGTAAACAGTTCACGAACTTGCCAATCATATATGCTCTATTTTCTTTTGCTTGTTAGGCGTCCTCAAAAGCCAAGTGTTTATAGATTAGCTGTCACACATTTCTTATGTAATTCTCAGGCTGCCCTCGTTGTCGGCTTGTTATGTTTTCTCAAAATTGGAGTTTTACAAGAATCAAAATTTTAAAACTTGAAGAAATCCATGGCAGTGCTTAGAATGTCACATAGCTGGCTGTGCACAATATGTAGATGCCATGTCAATATCTGGAATAATTGGATTTTTAAAAAATCAGCAAACTGCAAAAGATCCGCAATAAATTAGTCTCTGACTTGAGATAGCCAAACTCTCATCATCTATGAGTTATACTGCTTGCAGAAAAAAACAACAACAACAACTGAGTAAACAGTTTCTGTACTATGAAAGTCATAGCCATAGAAAAGATTGGCTACTGGATGTGTTATCCGCCCTTTTTTACATTCTCCTGAGCTCTGTTTCCTCGACAACCAGGTCTCTGTAAAGCTTTGAGAGATTGCAGCATGATCCAATTAAGGTACATGTCCTCATATGCTGCACTGCAAACCATCTCGTGGGCCAATGATAATTACCCTTGGGGCCCTGCAACTCCAATAACCTTATTCAGTCCTTACCAGGCAGACAGCAGCTTCCCCTCAGTAACTTCCTGTCAGCATGTGCCCCTGGGTTCAGGGCGTTCACCGTTGCAAGGCATTCCACCGGAACTGTTTATTGATGGAAACCCTGATGCTCAGCAGAGACTGGGATGTAGATCAATATGCTAAGTTTATTTATTTATTTAGTTTACTATATTTACAGCTGTCCTGCCACTGTTTGTTTCTTTTTGTGGAATCGCTTAAGTTTGAATTGTACAAAAGTTCCAAGTTATATTTTGATTTGAGCCAGCAGCTCTCTGGAAATGTATCAGTGATTCTTTCTGCCAGTTACATAGTTAGACCGATATGTGGCGACAAGTTGCTGTCTTTTGAGTGAGTCATTGACTCATTTATTAAAATGATTCGTTCGAACAAGGAACCAAAACTTTTCTTTTCAAAAGATTTGTTCACCAACACCAATTCATTCAGGAAGTAAACACCGCTTGGAGCGCAATTCTCCTGTAGCTTTGTTTGGAATAACGTGGCCAAGCAAGCAATATAATATATATATAAATAATAATATAATATAAATTATTACTTTCTAATTTTATACGCAAAACATTTTTTTTTGCCAATTCTATTCAGCGACATCATTGTCAACATAATACATGTTTTCACAATCGATTAAAATGACCAAGTATTGTTTTAATGGCATATTTAGTGCTGTAAGCATGATAGGGACCGTCTAAAAAGTAAATTTGTTTTGTTGTTTGTCAACCACCAATAACATTTTAAGATGATGAAGAAGAACATGCATTTGTAGATGGTCCCTCAGATAACCGATGACATCATGGGTCACCTGATTTCACCAAGTAGAATGTGATCCTGGATCAACATTACTTTCCAAAAATAAAAATGACAGAGCATTATTTTGATTTGGCTCTCAAGTGTCACAGCATGCATTGGTTAAAGTGAAAAGAGAAGAAACCCAAACTGCAACCAGGTGTACATAACATGCCCTCACGCCATTTTGAGTTTTTGAACTTTTAGAAACAGTATAAGGTTTTTTTCAGTGCCTCTGATGATGTGTTATTTATTTTATTTTACATTTGTGTGGGTTTCAGTGAAGAAGGGATCATGCCTGTGTCACTGTTTGTGTGAGAGTTGAGACTGTGTGGGAAGAGGTTGGTAGAACTAACTGTACTTGAATTGCAATAGCTTACAGCTCCCACATAATTACGTTCTTCATCAATGTAGAACCTAAAAGGGGGTTTATCATCTTGCTGGCTGTGTAGTCATGACCTTTCCATTTGAGTTAATTTAAGCTATTTGTGTCTAAGAGAGCATCTTGAAAGGTTAATTCAAGGGCAATTTTAATAATGTAAACAGCCTGCTTACATCCCCATATTGGAGATTAATTAGTGAACATTGTTAATTTAAAACTATGAAATAATAATTTTGCCATTAACTATTTCTTCCAAATAATTTTGATGATTTAATGTTAAAATATTTGTTCATACAAGGTGCATCAATTATACGTTGTTGATATTAACAGTGTTTGTTGTGCTCAACTAGGCTTTGATTAAAAAGAAAGCTGTTAATATTTACAGAGATGATAAGAGATTTTTGAGGACAATAAATATTATTACCCATGTCTCCAGATAAATTTTTTCTTCACCTGGTGCTGATTGTTTTTGTCTCCTAAATGATGTGACAGCCTGGAGTCAGTTTCACACCAAGACCGCACCACACTCTTTGCAAGACTACTATATCACTCAGATATTTTCTGATATCCAGGTTTCTGACCTCCCACACTGGCACGGAGCTGTCGCAGTGTGCAGGAGCTTTATTTCCCTTCCATCTTTAATCTGATCTCCAGGGATTTTGGAATTCACACTGTCACACATGTGCCAAAACATTCCACAGCATCTATCTCTTTTACTTCTATCTGTGTCTAAAACTGATATAAGACTAAATAGAAAAAAAGCTTGGATGATAAGCTGAAGCAGTAAAAGAGAAAGAATGTGTAGCGGAACCTGCTCTCATGTTAATTCTTGACCAATTTCCGCCCAGTATCCATAGGAATACCCAAATTTAGAGGGAAATATAAATTTATTGAACTTATACATCTAAGTTTTTTGTTATGTTACCATGTTGTTGTTTTTTTTTTTTTTTTTTTTTTTTTTTTTTTAAACCGCAGTTTTATTTTTGATTAAGATTAAGTTGTATGCACAATAAATAAATCATAGTAATAGCAATATTTATTATTAATGCATTTTTTACTTATTACAAATTATTTCTCTTTTGAGTAAATATTGTAAATTTTCTAATGGTGCTACACTAGAAAACAACTATTTCAAATTGTAATTCTTTATAATATTATTGTGTGCATGGAATAAAATAAAAATAAATAAATGTACTTGTGCACATTCGTAGCTAAAAAGTAGTATATATAAATGCAAAGATTTTCACTTAGAATATTTATTTTTTCACATTTTCACTTATATGTATATGTGATGTTTCTCTAAACGAGTTTCGAGAGGAGCGCGCAAAATCGCATTGTCCAATCATCTCCTCATCTCACCAGCCTATCAGATCCATCCTTCCCACTAAAAATAGACCCATCTCCTCCCCTTCCGCATCTCGTCATTCTTTTGCATCTAACAGACAAGCTGCCTAAACACCGATTACTCGTTCCGAGCTCGATCAGGACCCAGCTCCGCTTCCAGCCCCAGCCTCAAGCCAGCCTATCTGGATTCCCACGAGAGTCCGCGGCTCCACTCAGGCCGCTAGCTCACGCGCTCTCTGATCCCATCCACTCCATCCGCCAAAACAACCCACGCTAACTTGCTCACCTCACGCCGGCTTCCTCCTTCTTCCCCGTCCCGGTCACTGAACCAAGCCCACGGTCGCCATTTCAATCTCAAGTGGCAAGCCAGCGTGCAACTTCCAGTCTCCGCCAGATGACGTCACACGTAATCCGCACATTCATTACATCAGCACAGCGTATTATTTTCCTTCCCCGCAGTCACGTAACTTATTTTATCGCACCTAAGTTCTCATTTTATCGTTTCATTAATATATTTTGCCTAAAGCTTCTGTCATCAGCAACAGGACAAATATAAATAGTGATGTGAATGTAGCCCATTGTTACTAGAGCTCTCCCTCTGCTAAGGCTGTGTTTTTTCCATCCCTCCCCGCCTCAAGTCGAGGCTGTTACTCTCCCATTTTTACTATTAATTGAGGAAGCGCTAACTCTTAAAGTGATGTTTCTCTAAATCAATTTTCGAGAACGACATTGCATTGTCCAATCATCTCCTCATCTCGCCAGCCTATCAGATCCATCCTTCCCACTATAAATAGACCCATCTCCTTCCCTTCCGCATCTCGTCTTTCTTTTGCATCCCTCCTCCACCCCTTTTCCGCCCGTTCTCGCTCTTTCCTCTGGGGGGGCATGCAGGGTCCACCCGGTTCGCCCCCTGAACATTTTTACGATTAATTGAGGAAGCACGAACTCTTGAATTACATATGTTTCATGTAATTTTATTCCTTTCTCTTCTCTGGGATAGTGTGGCCACTAACATGTACTGTTTTCTCATTTCGTTTTATTCTGAAAAGTTCATAAATTCAGTGCACGGTGTCGTTGCAGCTGTGCCCTTTCAGTGCTTACATATGTAATGAATCTAATTGCCATTCAGGGGGTCCAGTCTGATGGCCTTTAATTTCTTGGGCATGAGGATGTTTGTTCTTGGAGCATAGGTCTACTTTAAAACAGGAATTACAGCTACCTTGACTCCAGCCCACTTAGCAACAGGTGCACATTAATTAATAATCTCACTAAATACTTGTGACTTCAGGCATATTAATTCACTTAGTTCAAAGGGACACGTTTAATTATTTTCCCTCTCTCAAATGCCAGAGGTAAGTAAAAACAGGTTAGTAGAAGAGTTAGGGAGAGCAAAAACCTTTCATTTGTCGCTCTGTGTGAAGGCATTGTGCAGAATTTTAAATGTGGAGAAAAGCATGGAAAGCACAAAACAACAGGGCGTTGCAAAACCATCCACTATAATCAAACAACTACTTGAAAAAAATGCCAGAAACTGATGCTTGGTGTCGAGTGAAAAAATATTGAACATTACTCAGTGGCTTTCTGCATGTTGGCCAGTGTTTATGCACTCAGTGCAGCTGCTCCTGTTCTGTGAGAAGCGTTGTGGGATTTGCAGCTCGGGAAACTCACACCCACATAAAGCAAATGTCATAAAGCAAACTTCTAGAAGCTTTAAAACACATGATGCCTCGCTATTCTGATCACAGCCACAGATCAACACCACCTTAAGGCAGCATCGCACTAGCAGCAACTCAGTTTTGGTCAGGGTGTCTCATTTGCTGTAGCCTGGCCTCCATCTGTTGGAGATCTGAGGAACCGGGGTGACAAATAAATAATTGCCTCAAATAATTGCTCATTTGAGCACCATCCATAAGAGGTCTAACTATCTGAAAAATCACTTTATGACGACAATTTATGTGGGATGATGATCATTTAATTGATTTTGACAAATGTACCTATAGGAAAAAAAATCACAAATTAAATATTTTTATAAGATCTCAGTTGTTTCTTCTAGATAGCAGTGGGATTAAATAAATGAAATCTCTATAATATCACGTACAGTTATTAGCCAGCAAAAAAAAAGTCTGTCATCATTTACTCACATTCGTGGTGTTCCAAATCTGTACAGATTTCTTTCTTCTGCTGTAAACAGAACTGTCTCTTGAAGTATAGGGGTAACCAAACTGTTCTCTGGGTTGTGTTTCCCAACATTTAGCAAATATAGGGATTTTATGTTTGAATGTTTGCTAAAGGTTCTAAAACAAGTAGTAAAACTTCAAAATGTGCAATGAAGATCTAGCTAATGTATATATATATATACATATATTTTTTTATGGTTTAAGAATGCTATGGCTGTGAGTTCAGAGGTTGCAGTATGAACATTAAAAACATTTACCCAGATTCTTCCAAAGTCAAAAAATTAATTACTCTATTCATTACACTATTCATTCATAGGTCTTATTGCATGCAATTTGATGTTTTATCTTAATTTTAATTTTTTTCCTCCTACATAACTGATACCTAAACAAAACATAATAGAGAACTCTTGAACTGTGCAAAACCACATCAATAAAATGTAATGTTCTTCTGGGTGGTAAGCTGTAGATAGAAAAAAGACTTGGAAATCACATTGTGAGGCACAAGATACCATTCGCTGAAATAAACAATAATTATACACTGAGAACAGTCCTATAAAATGGTTGTCTTTATAATAGGAACTACTTTGTCAAAGTTTTGCTGGAACATCTAAAAAGAGATTGCCACTAAACAAAACCAACTTTTTAATGTTTCTTACTTTGTGCACTTGCGGTTGCCAAGTTTAGAAAAGCCTATTAGTTTACCAATAGGTTTGGCGCCTGTTTCCCAAACATTAAATGCTCTACCTAGAAAATAAATATTTTTCGACAACAGAATATTTTATACCTCAATTATCTTGTCTTATTTATTATTCATTTTAAGATTTTGAAAGAGTTTTATTACTGTGGGTCTAAATGGGACTACATAAAATAAAACATAAACTTCAGATAAATAACACAAACAAGTCTTTGATCCGTTTTCAAAACTCGGAGGAGAAACCTAAGAACTGCAGGAGTTTTGATATGTGTGACTTGTGTTTTCTTTTCTTTTTTTTTTTTTCCTTTGCACTGCTTTATTGGAGAAATCTAACAGGGTGAATACTGTTGATCTTGTGGGGGAAACTCTGTCACTCTGTGTAGTTCTTGTCTTGTGATCTGATCAGAGCAGGCTGAAGTTTTTTTTTACGGTGGCAATGCTGCATTTCTAAAATTACTGTGGAAACCAGACACATGCCATAGAGAAAACTACAAACTTGTCAAATTGTGTAAAGGCTATACAGTATTTTATGTATACGTAAGTGTGAAAAAGGAGAAATGCTGATGGTAATGACAGTTATCTGTGGCGCAGAGCAAAGTGCTATGAGATACAGTATCACAATTATACGGTAGGCTTTCCACACTACTGTGAATTATTCTACCATACGTTGGCTCACATAAACTGACGGCTCTCTCACTGTTAGACGAGACAGTCTGTGCTGTCTGACTCGCAATAGACCAGGGGGTATCAAAATCAGTTCCTGGAGAGCCGGAGCCCTGCGCAGTTTAGATGCAACCCGAATTAAACACCTGATCCAGCTAATCAAGTTGTTAAGGCTTATTTGAAAACTGCATAGTACCTTATGAGCGATGGAGCAGGGGTGCCTTTCACAAAAAAACATAACTCGCCGATTAACCACCATGCATTGTTTTGGAAACTAACTAGCTAGTCACGACTGTTTTTCCAAACATGGTCGCATCTCTGTCATTTGAAACACATTAGTTCAGCAACACAGGACCATTGTAAATATCATTTGTGACATTGATTATGAACATTTTTTGAACTATGCTATCGGGGAACACGGAATCGTTGAACTATGCTGGTAACGATGGAACTTGCTACCGTAGTTAGCTAAAGATGCTTTTGGGAAACGCATCCCAGGGTCCAATTACATATAAATACATTACATTGTTTTTTCACTTGTTATTGTCCCATGTGTGCTTGTGCGGTTCTCATCTTCCAGCAGATCCTGAATCACACACAGAAGATCACATACTGTATAACAACACACACATGCTGCCTCATTGTCGAAATTTACATTCTGCTTGACTTGATCCACTCGATTCTGTTGTACTTACTCCCCAGGGATTTTGACAGTAGTGATACGGATCGGTTGCCTACTGCTCATTTTGGGTGTCCTTGCTTTTCCTTCTGACAGTCTGGATTAGAGGAACCCTCTCATGTCAACTCTGGAGGGAGAGACTGTCTTTGGACATCTTCAGGGACGCTTCATTCTGGGACCGACACACAGGCCCTTCATGGTGAGAGCTTCTCTCCCGCACATGCTGTCTCTCCAGGCATGTACTAACAAAAGCAGAATATGTTTTCACACACTGCTGCTCATGTCCTTTATTTCACTGCTTCTGGATGTTTCCTCCTCATTTTGCTGTCTGCCATCACATGGTGACCATAATGATCCTAATTTCAGTTGTCCCCTTATTAGATTTTACTTATTTTATTTGGACTAAATGTAATTCTGGAATGTTACTCAGTCATACAGAACATTCGTATTGCATTGCTGCTGTTATTGTTAGTCCTTTTTAAATTATTTTAGTCTTATTTATTAATTGACACTTTTACTCGTTGCTGCTCATTTTTTATTTGTTAAAAATTACATTACTGTTAAAAAGGATTAGTATTTTCAAATATTCATATAATTGTTAGATCATCTGAGTGTATTAGGAAAATGTAGCAAATTAGAACTACTAAATATCCAAGATTAATTAATAAAATAATATCAGTAACCAATACATACTAGTAGATAAGTACCAGTAGATAAAATAATAATAATAATAATAACAATAATAATAATAAATAAATAAATAAAATAGGAGCAACATTATGCAGACTTTGTTTTGATAGTTGTTTTCTCTTTAATTTATTTACAAGCAAAATTTAATATAACAACAATTGCCCAGCTAAGTAGTGTTTTCAAACATTTATTGTACATTCATTCTCTGATTTTTGTTATTACTATTATTTGATTTGCTAAAGATTACATTAAATAAATGGTTAGTGTTTGCAGAGATTAACTTAATTTAGTGTTACATGTAGACAAATGACTTTTATTATGAAAAACCGGAAAGGGGAATAAGGAAGACCGATGTCTGCAGCTCATGTCTGTTAGAAAAGTGTTCATGTTCTGAAGATTATAGTGCACTCATCTGGAGTCAAGAACTATTTCAGATGCAAGAATAATATCTCCTTTTGGTAATTAGCGGCCAATGAAGTAAGT
>JAUMHQ010000046.1:7525696-7537986 GCA_032361165.1 Enteromius paludinosus
CTACATACCTTCTATGTACATATCAGAGAACAATTTAAAATATTCTCTCAATGCATTCTATGGCACCTTTAATATAATCGCAACATTTGCTGTAATTTAATTGCATAGGCTGACATCGCGATTGCAATATGATTAATCGTGCAGCCCTAGTTGACACAGAGATTTCTTAAGTGTTACCTTTCACTGTGAATATCTAAGCATATTCAGACATACAGGACACAATGGAAGGTGAATTTGATTAGACTACACTAGAGCAATGTCCAAATTATCTGAGGGCATGCACGCATCCTATGTGTGACATGTGCACCCTCAGATCTTTTGGACATGGTGGTGTACAAGAGGTAAAAAAACAATGTGAATACGATCCATTTGTGTCTTAGGCCATAGATGTATTGTTACGATGGGGTATGGTTTAATTTGGATTTCTTTGTGCATGTTTTTTTCTCTTCCCTTTCATAGAGAAAGTTTCCCATACCGACCATTATATGACTGACAGACTACAACGGTTTGACTTAAAAATCTCAAAATTGGATCTAAGGAAGAAAAAAAGTGCCCTTGGGGTAAGCTTTAGTTTCAAAGTGAACTATCCGTTCAAGAGCAGTGGCCCAGCTGTTGTTAAATTCACACCAAAATATCTACACATGTATTGCACACTCATTTTCTATGTTTATTGCAGTTGATTTACAGTTGAAAACATGTCTTTCCCATGTTGGAAGAAATTGTATATTAAAGTATGCAAAAGCATTGCAGTACATGTGAGCATGATTCTTGTTGTAGTTCTAGATGCTGTGTCATGCTTATCAGTGACATGCAGAGCGCAACAAGTTTACTTTCAGTTCACCTCGAAGCTTTTGATTTAAACGCCTCCATAAACGTTGCTGTTGGGTGTGCACAACAATAATAAAATATCAAAACTATGGTATAGATCAAGTAGCCTACAGTATATTGTCAATCTCTGTACATTAAAAAAAGGCAGTGTTTGCATGTGCAATGCATAGCAGGACAAAGAGTCAGCTTATGATGAGAAAAAGTAATTCAAAATAAACTTACATGAATGCTACTGTACCTACACACCCTGAATTTCATACAGTACCACACATATATTAAACAATGTGCTATCCAGCACATCAGCAAATGCAATTATTCTGTTTTTGTTCCATCATTAAACACTTGGATGCATGAAAGACAACATTTTTCAAGGCCAGACACACATGAGAGTTTTCTAATGCTGCTTTCGCTGTCTTTCTGCACAGCTTCAAATGAGCCAGAGCCATTAAGGAGTTACTCGCTCACTTTCTCAGCTGCACATAGCCTGGAGCGCAAAGAAGAAGATCAAGAAAGACTCTTGCAAGAAATACCCTTTATTTTATTATTTTTGGGAGGGGATCCACAGTTCTTGTACTTTCTGCTGGCCTTAGGATTACACTAGACAGTTTTTTACAGCGTCGTCTCCTAGTAGATCTCGCATAACTTTTGTTATCAAGTAAGAGGAGACGAAGACAAGTCAGAGGACCTTCATTATAATTCTAGCACAGCTTAGCTCATTAAATGGACAGACCGAAAAAAATTGGTTTTCATTTAATCACCTTCATGTCACACCAAACCAGTATGACTTTTGGTTCCATGGAACAAAAAGAAGAATTTTTTATACTGTTGTCAAGAAAGAATCTTCAATGCTGTTTTTCATCCAAATAAAAGCTCCATGGTTTAAGGTTCAAAAGAAATTAAACAATTTACATTGTAATTGTACTGTTATTATTGTGCTGATTTTTATTTTACAGTTCAATAGTATTGTGACAATGTAGTATTTTGTCAAATAATAATAATAATGCATAGTCATATTAAACGCTTAAAAAAATGATTTTTCATTTTTGTGCTTAGCTCATCACAGTTTAAAACAACAAAGTAAATTACTTTATTTTTTGTTTCTTTAAATTAATAAGATGAAATGAAAATTCTGTCATCAATTACTCACCCTCATTCCATTCTAAATGCCTAATGCTATGTTTCTGAACCTTGATCAGCTTCCATTAAAAGTATCTTAATTTGCATTTTGAAGATGAATGGAGGTCTTACGGGTTTGGAACAGCACGAGGGTGAGTAATTAAAGGGTCATTCCACACCAAATGTAAAATTTTGTTGTTAATCACTTAGCCCCATGTCGTTCCAAACCTGTAAAAGCTTAATTTGTCTTGAGAACATAATTTAAGATATTTTGGATTATCAAGTTTTTCTGCACTATCAAGGTGCAGAAAAGTATGACATCGTCTGACATCAGTGGTTCAGCCGCAATGGAAGGATATGTCTATGTGTATTTATGCTTTGATTTGTACAAACAGCATATCTTTCCATTGCAGGATTCTGTCCAAAATGGCGCTATGGTGACGTTATTGTTGTACCAGTGATGGCCGTCGGAGCGTTCCGTCATTAATACTTTCCTGTACCTTGACAGTGGCAATTGTTTGGGAGTCAATGACACAGTCACAAGCCTCTTGATTTTCATCCAAAATATCATAACTCATAAGTTCTAAAAGACAAACAAAGCTTTTATGGGTGTGGAACGACATTGGGTTAAGCAACTGATGACACAAAGTTCATTTTCGGCTGGAACTGTGAACATTTTTGAGTTTCATGACCAGATCTGTTCGAAAATGTATAATTTCACTCACAATATTTATTTCTTTTTTTCAAAATGACTGGACTTTAACCCTCTTTGTCAGGATGGCGCTTCTTCAAACCTGCTTTTGGCCTGAGTAACAAATCACATCTTCATTCCTCGAGTGGGACACGGATTTCACTGTTACAACCCACAGAGCGGTTTCCTTTGAAAAATAATTACTATTCATTAAAGTGTCCTGTCAGATTCTCTTCTACCCTACTCTTCTCTTCTCCCTCTCAGGATGTCCTTCAGGACTCCCGGTGGCTGTCATTCTGTCAACCCCCAACCGTCTTATCGATTCACACATCTCTGCTAAAGCTGAGGAAGCTGGCGTGCCAATTTCTTCTGTTCCTCTACCAGCGTCGACCTTTTCATTTCTTTAAAACCCTCGTTTTAGATGGAACAAATAAACTAGGCTGGTATATCCACCCTCAATGCCCATGGAAACCTGTCTTGTTAACTTTCTTCCTGTTCTCTGTTGTGCTAAACCTGTTTGCGGTGTCTCTTTATCTGCCTTTGAATCCTCAAACGTACACTGGAGGAGAATCAGGAAGAATTTATTTGCTCTGCGGTGTGGTGTGTTGAAGTCAGATTATATTTTGAACTCTCTGACTCGCTTATCTTCCTGTTTCCTCACAGGATTTCTGTTCCAGCAGGGACATATGGAGTCGGTAGGAAAGAGTCACAGAGGTCAGAATGGCCTCTCGTAAACATACAGAAATAGCAGTTCTTTCCCCTTACATTTAATAAACCTTTTCAGTTTGTAGTCCTAAAACCTGAAAGAGAATTAACATTGTCATTGAGGATTTGTACTTCACATTTCTAATGTTTCTGTTTCCTGTTTGCCATTGTTTCATTGAAAAACAGTCATGGTGCCAAATTTCTGCAGAATAATATATTTTATTGCTAAAAGGAATCTGGTAACGTTTCATTTTGTAGTTTGTTGTACTTATTTGTACTATTATATTCGGAAATGAAATGTGCAGTGGACCTGAAAGGTTACAGGGTTACTTCACCAAAAAATGAAAATGAGCAAGTGTTTGTGTTTTTATTTTCTGGTAATTATATTTCACAGGACTCATTTCTGAGCGCTCTGCATTGAAAGTGCAATGTTGTACCAGGTGTGCTGTGCTATCGAACAAGATTACCATGTCAAAATAGCCATACAAATATAATGCTGATTATGTGTTGCAAACAACAAAATGTCTTAGTTTACAAACAAGATTTATTAGTCCATAATCTGCCCCGTAATCATAATTTGTGTGAAAATGTATAAAAGTTGTTTTACTGCCTCTATGCCAGGAATTTTATGTTTGTTTTATGCGGTTCACCAAAATTATATAAAAAGGCATGTCCCCCCCCCCCCCCCCCCATTAGCCTATGTTGCATAATATACATACAATCGAGATCGTAGCTTAAAATATATTCTGAGTTTAATTCTGAATAAAGGACAACCCTGTGAACTACAGACTTTATTTTAAACAGAAAGCTATTGTTCTAAAAACCTATTAGAAATTAGCCTAGAAATTTATGTCTCTATAAAAGTAGATGATTACTACCATGGAAAACAATGGCTACATTTAATCTTTAATGGTCTGTTGCTGTATAACAGATCAAAGAGTATGATCTTCATGGTAGGAAGGAGATGGCATTTACCCGGTAAAGCAGTTATTTAGACTCCATGGGGGAAAGGATTGTTTCATCCTTTTATTAATTCATATAAGAACATTTACATCTTGTTAAAACATTGAGAGAGAGAGAGAGAGAAGTGATCTTAAGAGTATAAAGATAATGTTTCATTTCACGACCACACCGTCCATATCTGACTCTGTACAGAATCATACACCACATACAGAATCCCCTCTGCAATATTTCAAGCTGGCACCTCACGCTCGTAACTGAGCTATATTGTCTCTCATAGAAATGGATGCAGTCAGACTATTTACATTCAGCACTTTGGTTCTGGACATTGAGAAAAAAGAAAAAAAAAGCATGTGTTGCACTACGGCAATGCATGGAGGCTGAAGGCAGGACTCTGGACTGAACCCTCTGAGATTAAATGTTATTTGAATATTATTTTTAAAAAATGGTGGATGTACAGGCTGTTTATGAGAGATACAGAGATACAGTCACTTGATGTTTACAGCGTGGTAAAGCTGTCTGGAATGCTGTGTTCATGCAGATATACAGTTTTGTGTGTCTGGTTATCTGCAGCAGTTTAAAGATGGGATGGGGGTTGTTGATTGAAACTGGAATTAAGAACAGAGCTGAAATGTTCTTCTTTTCTAAGGTTTTCTAAGAATCCTGATTTGTAAGTTGAATCAGTGACGCCAACAGATACCTCAAACTCCAAGAGCTGGATTCGCTTGACAACATGCCATTTTGTTTCAGAGCATGCTCAGTAAATAACTACAGGCTGAAATTAATTAATGCAATGATTTTTTTGCCCCCTTGCCGCAACATTACTGTGCACATTAGAGGATTTATTTTTTTCAAACTATGCTAATGAGGACTGGGTATCAAACGTTTTCCTGGAATCTGAAAAAAAGCCTCACATTTTATTTTAAGTCACTGAAACGGCGTGCAGAAAAGGCCTGAAAGTAGGTCACATTTGACATGTTTCTAGAAAAGCAGAATCTTGTGTATCTGAAAAGCAATATCAGAATAAAACCCTTGGTGAATTCCCAAAGAAATGAAAACAAAGCAGCTTGTAACTGTTACAGTAAAGAATTTGAGAGCTGCCTGGCCCGTGTTGAAGGTAAAAGCCTCAAATGAAATACTGAGTACAGTTTTAAATCTATTTTGTGGAAGTTAACATGAATTCTACTAAAAGAAACAATTTGTTTAAATTAGAATCCCAAGAAATGGCTGAATTTGACAGAATGTTCACTTTGACATGAGAGTGTGTTACAATAGGTACAGCACAATCTGAGTAAACGGTCAGAGCCTCTGTGAATAATGAATTTCCATCTCTTGCCTTTGCACAGAAAAATGTAATAGCTTTCTCAGTCAACTGTGCACATAAACAAGAATGAGACCATGATGGCTAGAGCAATTTTAATCAGAAATATATTAGATCGGGGGATAAAAACAAACAAACTAGAAAGATGAATCATATCTCACGTCCATGAGATAAATAGGTGACACTATTTAATAACTTGCATATCTTTTTGTATAATACACTTTTGAACAGTATATTATCCCTGCAAACTGCCTAAAGTTCACTTGTTTACCTATTAGATATGAAAGTAATAATTGCAAATTTATATACACTGTAGTTCAGAAGTTTGGGGTCAGTAAGAGTTTTTTTTTTTTTTTTAATTAACTAATACTTTTATTCAGCAGTAAGCTATTAAAGCTATTTGCAATCACAGGAATAAATGACATTTTAAAATATATCAAGTATATTAAAATAGAAAACAGTTAAAGCATAAAACACTAAAATACTTATTTGAAAATGTTTTACTAATCCCAAACCTTTGGCCTATGCAGTATATATGTAAGTATTGATTAAGAGTATAATTTATGAAAGTTATTATAAAGTGTTACCAAAAATTACATAGTAACCTCAGGCAGTTTAGTCATAAATCATAAAATAAAGACATTTTCAGACTCTGTTTTTCAAGAGCTAGGCTATGCCAGTTTACATAGGGCTGTTGTGATTGATTAGATGTCCTTCACGGTCTTGACAATTTGTTGAAGGGCGAAAACTGATTCCTGTCTTAGACATTAAGATAAACAACTCATATTTACAGACTCCCTGTGATTTCCATCATCTGAATTCAGCGAGTATAGTCACAGACAATGTGAAGGTCCTACAGCTCTCCATGACAACCGCATAAATTGCACTTTTTTATTCCGTTTTTTTGTTTTGTTTTTTCTTTTATGTAGCGCTGTAAAAGTTGTTCCCCATATATTGAGCGATCCATCTTATCTTGACAGAAAACTGATCATTCTTTAATGTTGATGCATATACGGAATTTTCACAGACATTTCCACACATTCCAGTTTTATATAAAAAGCAGTAATAAATGCTCTGTGTCTCAAAGGGCTGTAATGTTTTAAAGTTGTTTGTGCTGACAAATGCTACAACCCAAGTAACTTAATCAAGAACACTTAAGCAGTACATGTATGGTTATTAAATGCTGAGTGGAAATATTTGCCTCTAGATGCAGAGATACTAAATGAATCCATGTATTACAGCTATGCCTCTTTACATGATCACATGTCGAATAGAAAAGAAGGGAAATGTTGTGGAAAACAAAGCTATTGATCCCAGTGATGTAAATGTTGCTCTGTATTAGCACAAATATAACATGTAATGCACTCCTCATAATACTTCAATTAAAAACTGACATTTACAGATTAGAGGTCACTGTAATTGAAATCAGAATTTAGTAGAGGAAAAAAAGATATATATTTTTTTTGTCTTAAAGAGAGAGACATACAGCCAGGTGTGCTTTGATATCAGAACAGAGACTTCACTTCGTAAGGCAACTGTTTTGTGTTGAAGTGTGTATGTATGTGTGTGTGTGTGTGTGTGTGTTTTGTTTTTGGGGGGGTCTTTGTACTTTCAAAAAAGTACAAATATGGGTGTTAATCTGTATGTATCCAATGTGAAGCTTTTTACGTCTTGAATGAAATGAGCTGTAGGCTATTTACAAAGCGGCCCACAAACCTGTTCTAAACAATATTGTAAGTATGTACTGCAACCTTAAGGCTGCCTTTTAAAAACAGATTTCAGTGAACATTTAAAAAAAAAAGATATTTTGCCATTCAATTTGCTTTCATGTTTACCTTTTGGTTTAGCCATATCTCTGAATACAAAGGATTTTCTATTCGACATTCTGGCAATTCAGTCCCACATTAAATACAGATATACAGATCTCACAATACAGGATTTGTGACTCCAGATAAAATAGAAAAGCACGGATTTGATTCTTTGCTGATTGTTATAACCATTGGACCACTGTTCTCCGACACTTTATATCGGAATAGATCAATTCTCTGGATTTTTCTTGAACAATGACATCACCAAGAATAACTACAACTTCAGCACATACGTGCTAAGAAATCGTAGTCATATATTCTCACTTAAAATGTTCTTTTTCAGGAATCATGTAGAGGCAGTCCACTTAAAATCCAGTTAAAATCCCAATCATCTCAAAAGGAACCCTTACTCAGACAGTAAGCAGTTTGACTGTAGGCTAGATCCAACAAGGTTTTTCCCAGCAAGGGAATATTCTGGGAACATAGGGCCTCTAAGGTATGCTCCTGTATCAGTCACAATCAGAAATTCTGCTTCTTACAATTGCTGCCCAAAGGAAGAGGATTCAAAGACAATCTCATCCAAAAACATTTACACACACACTGACAATATATTTCTTTTCCCTTTCTCTCTCATCACATTTACAAATACATTCTCACAGGCAGGCAAAAATGAGCGACAAAGGCTCATTTGAGCTAGCTGCACAGCTGGCTGAGTTCTGGCTCGGTGGAGTTGGGGAGCTTGGCGTTGAAACTCTGGAGCGCCTCCCGAATGCGCACCACTTCGCTGGACGAAAGCTTGAGCCTGTGCCTCAGCAGGCAGGAGAAGAGATCCAGCGGCTGGGCTCCCGGTGGAGATAGCCGGTTAATGCGGTCCCTCATCTCCAGAAGCATCAGAAAGGCTGCATCCTGCGAACCCTGTGTGTATGGGTAGTCCAACTGCAAGATCAGGTCCTTGATCCCCTCTGGATCAAAGTGCATGCTGTAGCCAAAGACCTTCAGGCTATTGATTTTCATGTAGCCCAGGTTGGCCGAGTGGTCGTCCAGATCTAGTGGCTCATAAAAAAGCGTCTCGTTGGCGGTGGGATCGTCTGTGATTATGCGACTGCGCAGGTAAATGTGCACAGTTTCGAAGAAGGACTTCCACTTGCTGCCAAGAGCGAGGGTCCAGTTATAGCACTGGATGGAGGCATCCAATTTAGTTCTTTCCCAGTCTGGGAAGTCCTGCTGGTTGACAGGCATAAACCAGCTCTCGGAGTGGCTGCCCCCGAAGGGGTTGACATAGATGGCAGGAACAGGTTCCAGTGTGCTGTTCTTGGTGGAACAGATCTGGAAAGAGATCCCCATCAGCATGTGGATGAGGTTGGACTTGTTCTTGTTGCTCTTGAGGGTGAGCAGCATGCGTTTTCTCCACGCGGGGTTGAACCAGCTGCCCAGACGCACGTCATTGCTGATGTAGATGGCGTGAACCTCCATACGGCTGTCTAGCCTTTGGAGGAGGTAGCGCATTTCTGCATCCGGCATATCAAAGTCAAAGTTGACGTAGTGGTCCAGGGAGTTTGCAATGTTGGGGCGACAGAATCCCATATGGAGGATGCTGCCTGGGAGGCATGTGCCACAGCGGGTGATGTTGTCTGGGGCGCAGGACGAGCAGAGGGTCCCCTCACCCACCTTACATGGCACGTTGCCCTGGCAGACAGTGCGTTGCTCAGCGGCACAGATGCAGCCCTGCATTTCTTCGGAGAAGGTGCCATACACACCATGCTCGCTGCAGTACAACAGAGACTGGGCTTTGTTAAGCCAAAAACCCAGAGTCCTGCAAAAAAGAAGGTGATAATTACTGACAAGATTTGTTCCTGAAAAAATGACAGGCTTGGCTTAACTAAATGCAGATGAAATTGAAAGAAATATAGGCTTCGCTGACATGAAAAATTGTTCACTAACATGTTAAAATTGTTCAGTCAAGACTTGACATCAGCCTTATTTTCTTTGTGGTAAATGAGGCATTCATTTCCTCTTGCTGATTGATACGAATATTAATCGAGTGCTGATGGCCCGTTCTTTGAAAAATGCAAATTGTTCTTAACCAGTTGAGGAAGTGAGTCTTAAAAGCCTTTGGGAATGTGTGAGAGGAGACAGTGCATTCTTTTTATTCTCTTTCATCCAATTTAGCGAGAGACAAGTCACTTAAATAAATGCTCCAACTCCATGGGCTCTCCATTATCTTCCTACTCACTTCACAACTGTTGACACATACTTAATGCCATGCATACATAAATAAAATGTCTTGCATTACATGGCCTTATTGGCTGCCACGCTATAGGATTTCATTTCATCAGCCATCCCTTTTGTCATGGACTCTTGAGTTTATTAATGGTCTAAAATCTAATAATGTAACATGTACTTCTTGTTCATGAGAGCCTTTGATGTCAAGATGCCATTCAAGAAGTTAAATAAACCACTAACCACTTCTCACACATTAATGTTGACTCAGATGCATCTTGGTTCAACTTGGCTCAATAATTCAGTATTGGTTATCTCTTATGTGAATCTTCTATTTTTATGAAAAACCCCTCTGAAATCTGCTTAAAGATTTTTGCTTTATTACCATTCAAACAAACTAAATATAACATGAAGAACTGCATTTCTGGATTTACTTTTAGTTAGAATTGCATTTGTGGAATTAGCGGAATTTGTGGAATCTTAGACTTTAGAAAAGATATTAGAAAATAAGTCTTGCTTACATAACTGGCAGTTTGAAATGAAATTAACCATATAATTTGTGAGTACAAAAAACGTTTTCAACTTGTTTTTAATTTCTATTTTCAGTGTACTGTCATCATTATAGAATTTCACAAAACAGACTTTTCACTAGTTAAAGTCTTCAAGCTGAAGGATGCTAACTCCAACCTGTCACTTGCTTGGAGCTATTAATTGTAGTGTTCACACACTGGCCATTCTACAGAAACGTTTGCTCTGTATGGGCACCACTATGTCTGCAGCTGCATTTAAATTACATGGTTCAAATGACCCAATACTGATTTTTTTTCCTGCCATGTAGCACAGACCCACGACCGTGAGCAGGAAAAAACAACTTGGAAAATCATTGGCGTCAAATGACATCAACAAATATGGATATGGGTCACTTTTGTACTGTATATTCAACAAACTGGAATTGGCAACTTTTTTAGTTTTTAGAATCAAAAGCTAAACCTAATGAAGAAACTCAAACTTCAATGGCGTGAGTGCAAATTATGTAGTTTGAGGTTTGGGATAAGCTTTATATTTAATTGAAGCTCACATTGTATATACAGTATACAGCTTACATGTTTTTCAATGAAAGACAGATAAATATATGGGTCTCATACCTTTCTCTAGGTAGGCTGATCTTTGGCTGTGTAGGACAGCGCTTGCTGAGAGCAAAGAGTTTGCGCACAATCTTGATGGCTTTTCCCAGCACCACTTTAGTGCTCGCCTCCAGTAGACCATAACGTCTCTGCAAGACCAGATCTGACGTCCAGAACTTTAAGACAGCAGAGGTGTTTAAAAATTGATCTGTTGGCAATTTCTTCAGAAAGGCCTTGAACTCATCTGAAAAACAGAAGGAGAGTGAGAAAAGTTATTATGGTTATTATTACTGTGAAACCTTGGAGAAGGTGAATGAATTATATTGAGCTGTTATGAGCTTCAAATCTAGTGAGATGAGAGAACATGAGATGGTTCATAATATGAATGCGTGAGTTATTGAGCGACTCAGTGTGGGTGTTATAAGGAAAAAAAAACAGAAAGCAGAGGCAATAACGTTAATCACATGACACAAGTACATGTCACCTAACTATATAGCAGCAACAAAGTGAGGTTTTATTAAAACTTTAGCAATCATTGTGCACTGCTGATTGATCACTACTTGAAATAAGGACAGGCCAATTTGTCTTCAGCACAGACAGTTTAGTTGAAAAACTAAAACTTCTTAACAGAATTTCCCAACACCTTTCAATGCAAAATATTGTACAAGCTAGGAACAGCGAAACATTAAGGGCATTATCAAATACGAGTTATCTAGAAATGCATTCGGGACACTTAAAAAGATATTAGCATCTCTCATTTGCGCAACACCGAGGAGACGAGCACCAATTGTAAGGCCTTTGGAGAAAGAGTTCCATTGGTGTCACAGGGCATTACAATGTGCAATGATCCCATGAGCGCTGAGCCCAGAGGCTCCCACACACAGGACTAAATCACAGAGATAACATTAGCATTGGCTCAGACTGTCAGTTAAGCTCAGTTTTAGCTCAGACTCCCTCTTTCTTCTTCTCTCCCTGTCATTTTATCTAAGCATGGGTCTCTGTTTGATTCTGACAGCAGAAGAAAAGCCTGCCGTGACCAGTGTCACAACATAATTGTATTACAATTATCAAGGAGGTCTGGAAGTGCATAATCAAGTTGTTTGCTAATGTGATGTTGGCTATATAAAACTAATAATGGTAAATGAGTGCATGTTGAAACTCTATAATGAAAGCATTTCCACTGAACACATTCATTTATATATATATAGGGCATATGCTTTTTAGTTATTCACTGGACTTTATTTATTTATTTTTTGCATCATGGAATAAAAAAAACTAAAACTATAAAGGTAATTGTGACTCATTTTCTCACATTATTCATGAGATTACATCTCACAATTTTGAGTTTAATGTTTATTTTGACACTCTTTTTTTCCTGAGAATATATACATACACTGTAAACCCTAATGCTGTAACTAATTAATTGAACTGAGTTGTATCAACTTAAATAATTACAATTATTTTATATTAATTAACCTTTTTGAGTAATTAGAACTTTTTTCTTATTTATGAGTTTG
>JAUMHQ010000046.1:7544655-7559133 GCA_032361165.1 Enteromius paludinosus
AACTTACTGGCCGCTGCTGTGTAACATCAGAGTAATTACATGCTAAATCCATAGAAATTGTCTATTTAATATAAAGTGTAACACTTGATTTTCCAAAAAGTGCTTTCAGTCCTGTTACACATTTGTACTTTCATTACCAAAAAGTGCTTTTACCAATGTCCTGTTACACATTTGTACTTACAGTACACATACCATTCTGAGGGTTGTTACATGTGTGAAGTTACAGAAATATTACAGCTGTATATATGTGTGTACTTACACTGTGGTTATACTACATACACATTTAGTTAGTATGGAAGTATTAGGGACACTTAATATAAAGTGGGACCAAGGTTTTTTTTACGTAATATATATATATATATATATATAAATATTGTATATGTATATACTTCGTATATTTATTGTGTATATACAGTACATACAAACAACACATAAGATAAATTTTATGTTTAAACATTAAATGTATTTATATATAATCTAAAATAGAATTATATAAATCTATATAGATGTATATATTTTGCTAAATATATTCTGTATGTGTGTGTATTTCTATATACGTAATAAATAGTACACATACTGTACATGTATTATGTGAACAAAAATGTACAGTATTATTATATTGGATATGATTAATCATGATTAATCGTTTGACAGCATTAATATTAATACAATTGTCAGTGAAAGATGGTGCTTGATAAAATAAAATTGTATACACTTATAATAAAGTATATGTAATTGTACATAATAGAATTTTCATAATTTGGTTTATTTTGATGTTTAACTTACAAATCGCACAAATCAGGGTTTTAACTTGTTTTATCTTCTCTCAAAATGGTTAAAATTTTGGTTTAGGTGAATGTTAAGAACCCCTTATTGATGTCTAAAAATGACTGAATAAATTAATAAATAATATAAAAAAACCCAATGAATAAATAATGATGTGTGCTATTCTGGCCCAATTTTGTTCATTATTTGTACTATATTCCTGTTTGTATTTTTGTGAAATAAGAGCTTATTGTTGATTATTGATGCTCAAAAATGAAAAGATTAAAAAAAAGAAGACTGAAGAAAGGAAAGTCTCTTTCTCTCGTCTGCTGTATGTGAGTAAAGCAGGTCTCACTCAGTATTCCATCACTCACAGAGAGTTATAAACTCTCTTTCCGCTCTCAATACGCCTCTGAATTCCATTATAAAATATTATTCTCAGCTTCCACACAAGGTCAGTAGGATTTAAAAAAAAAACAAAAGCATTAGGTGGTCTGCAACTTATTTGAAGTAACTGTTTGAAGTTTTCCTCACGCAGAGAGATGAATTAAAGTGGGAAGAGCAGCTATTTTCAAATAACTTATCACCTGAGGAGAGTGATTCAAAGTCACAGCCATATATTAAAAGCCATAACGTTGCACAAATATTCAATTTAACTTTATTAGATAGCTCCAAATGTCTGCATATGTTGTTTTCTCTACTCTAAGGATGCCTTGAGATTAAACCTTTAGCTGCCCATAGGTTTTTTCATTATCTGCAGTGCTTTTTGAGTCTCAGGGCTGCGTTCTATAGAAGCTTACATCTCCTGCCCATATTAGGTTTACGACAGATGGGGTGACATCACATGTTTGAAAGGAAGCAGTTTAGTGACCCCAGTGCTTTCCAGGAACAGCTTTCTGATGGATAAACTCAGTCAGCTGGCATCTTTTACAAGGAAATCCTCACTTTTATTGTTTATCTAGTTTTCTGACAAATAAATGCAGAGAGTTCTGCCACACATTATTTATGACTGAGAAACAAAACTGTGCATGGTGCTTATGAGCTAAATATGCATATTATGTATTTACTTATTATTAGCACATGCTGTTTTTCATACGTGAGCTACAGTTTTGATTGTAGAGACACGCTAGAAATAATGCAAACTAATCCAGATGGCTTATGAAATGAACAGGTGTATGGTTTAATGTTGCTTCCTTTACATACTTTACAAACAACGCAATGAAGCACATAAACAGCAGAATCCAATCAGACTCATTAAATGGTGTTTATATCTCTGAGAAATCTTCTCAGAAAAGAAGAAAAAGAAAATACTTCATGGCATGTGTATTGTTTCGAGGCCCCTGAGGTTATGATGTGCATGCAAGTCTTTGAGCTGAGCATTTGATGTCAAAAGCATAACTTATTTGCTCTGCTTTGTTGCACTGCTATTGCAGCTGAATGAATGCTGTCAAACTGTTTCTCCTACTTACTGAAACAATTAAGATCAAAAGAGAAAAGAAGACAAAAGCAAAAACAAAATGTGGCATGATGACCCCCAGATGAACAACATGAAATAAATGAATTTATCGGATGATTGCCACCCAATAATAAATAATTTTTGACTTTTTAAAACTGGTCAAATGTTAGTTTAAACTAATGATGCATTATTATTCAAAATAAGACAATGTTTTTATTTGTTCATTTAAAATGGATAAATTGGATTTTAAATATAAGAATAGATATATGAATCTTAGAATGATTAATAATTAATTCTTAATAATATTTGTTTTAAAATAAAAAAAACCTTGCATTTAATTTAAATCAAAATAAAAGTTTTTGTTTACATAACATACTTATGTGTACTGTGTTTATTTATTATATATACCTAAATACACTCATTCAGTGTATATTTTGAAAATGCATTTATATACATTTATATTAAATATAAATATATTTCATATACAAACGTAACATATATTTCTTAAATAAAAATAAAATAAAAATAAAAATAAAAAAATGCATGTGCTTGTATTGATATGTACATAATTAATACAGTATACACAGTACCCACACATTATGCAAATAAAAATGTTTATTTTTTATTTAATGATTAAATCATTTATTAAAATATTAATCATTTGACAGCACTACACACACAACACACATACACACACACACACACACACACACACACACATACACACACACACACACACACACACACACATATATTAATGTAAATTGAAGCAATAATGTAATGTAATATTATGTTATATGTTATTATATTTTTATAGACTTTTGATACATACTGTACAAAACTTACATTTAGTTAAGTGGACTTTTGAATTCAAAATTTCTAACTACTGAGAAGCAGCCCTTATATGACAACCTCGTGACAACTAGCCCAGTCTCCACTATATTTAACTCCTGCCATTGCTGTGTCACACCGAATAGCATCTCTCTCATTTATAACAGTCAGTGACGGCAGTGAATTGACTGCTCAGAGTCCCAGAGAAAATGATGTATATCTGCTTAAACTCATCATCATGATCATCATCACAGTGCGGATACGGCTTCCAATTAGTCTTCCTCTTTTGTGAGATCTGAGAAAGGAATTATCTTGATTTCCCAGCTCCACTATAGAGGATCTGCTACATGTGTGAATGCAAATATTAGTGGTTTTTATTGATCCAAGCAAATATGTAATTCAAAAGAGCTGTAAAGAAGCAGGGGAATACCAACAGTGCTCTCTTCCATTCTGATATACCAACAATTACATGAAATATCTCAAAGCCAGTAAAAAGCTTGTGGCAAACCATAAATCTCAGCAATCACAGTGGGGGAGCGTGAGGATACGTTTCAGCTTTCTTCTTGAAGAATGCATCTGTAGCCTTTAGCAACTTAAATGGTGTTTGTTGGCCTGTCTTTCTCTTGCTTGCATTTTTTTGTTTTTTTTGACTTTGTGAAATAAATCTACTCTTTTCTTTTTAGTTTTTTCTTTTTTTATACAGGTACGTGAATAGCAGACAGCAAAGCAGCACAGACGGTGTTGTTAAGTGGGAACAATTTAACTGCTATGCTTCTTTTGCCGCATTCTGCGTGTTTTGGGTCATGTGTGGAACTTAGTTTAGTCACATTAAAGACAATCTGACATGCAGTAAGCGGTTAAACTCTGCCCTAATCTCGCTGTACCACACGTCATTGCACCAAGGTGACACCAAACTGTCATACTGCAAAGTGTCATCCTACTTTTATTTTTCAGGGTTGACATTTATATTTTGCAACCTCCTCTAAAAAGGCAGAAAAACATCCTTTGTGTAGGAGTTTGAGTATTTGCTTGTCAATGAAAACCTGTCCACAGGCTGGATGCTTTGCACAAAGACTACGATCACAAGATAAGTATGTTGGAAATAGCAGGCAGCCACTATTTATTTTCCGCCTGACCAGATTTATTGTATTTACTGGGTCCAGAGTGACTCATGATCACCCTATATCCGCTGGTTTTGGTTGCCGTCGCATTTGCTGGATATTGGAAAGGCCAATATCTGACCCATACAATTACAGTTTTATTGGGTTCACAGTTATTGCCTAGAGGACCACGATCCCTGCTGAAGGATGCATATAGTGATCCACAACAACCACAACCTGATTGAACAACATTAGAGGCTCTTTCTCGATGATAAGAAATAAATCGAGGTCTGAGGGCAAAAACTGGCTGAAATGTAAAATGTGGAGGGTGTTTTTTGTATCATCTATATTCTGTCATAGGAGTTCTGAGTTATTGTCACATAAAAAAAGAAGCTTTTATTGATTTTCAATTATGAGTAACATTTCAGTGCATTTCAACCACCATTCACAAGATATCTCATCAATCGGCTCACTTCAATCGATGTGTTACATGACATCATGCATCAACTACATTATGCAGTATTCACTAAAATATAGACCAATATGAGCAAAAAAGAAATTGCTAACCAAATTAACTTTAACCCTTTCATACTTCACCACAATGGAAAAATTTATTTTCTGACATTGGTGCGTACATAAACATTACATATGATGCCAGAGAAATGACTTTAAAGGACAGTAAAGATCTGCAAACCTTCATTGTAAGGATGAACAAAACAAGTGTGGACATGATAAGTAGCTGTTGACTGAGCATCTCTGACACGCAAGGAAAGCCTATACTTCTCACCCACCATTAACCACTCAATCTTTTCTTTGCTGGAGTGCCTTTTGATTTTGATGAATTTATATAACACGCATCAAAGCCTATCCTCCAGTGATGAATGAATTTATTGATTGTGCCTCTCCAATGACTGTCTCAAGCAACTTTATGGTAATTAGAGCAATTAATCTAGACAAGGCTGATTCTTACAACAACAACACGGCTACTGTTGTTTGCTTTGCAGCATTGAAATGCTTTCAAAACAGCTGCGCATGCTTTTGAAATGTAAATACAAGTGAGATTTGAATATGGGTAGGTCTCACACCTGCAATATGTGCTATGTTATCATAATTTTCACATTTGCCGGTGGCTGGACACAATGATCTATTGTATGGTCGCGATAACGTACTACATAGTAACACAGTTTGATTTCAACTATTGTGTTTGGTTTATTGTATTAATACTCTACAAATTTGAGAGTACAATTAGTAGCCAGTTATAAAGTCCCTCTGCACAGCTGTTATAGTCCACCAACCTGTCCACCAACCAATATGCCCGTATAGACATACAATTGTGGTGAAAAATAACCCTTATATGACAATTGCGCTCCTAACCGCAACAGATCATTTGTATATTAATGTTTTGTACTACTTCATCTGCCTCAGAATTCAGGGTTGGTGTAGCTCAGTTTGTAAAGCAATACATTACAATACACATACATGAGTTTGAACCCTGAGGATGCATGTGCTCATAAAACCTTATAAATCTTGATTTGAGGTGATTTTTGTATTAGGTAGGTTTAGGGATGGGATTAGATGTTGTCATCCGAATGAATTAAACCTAATAAAATATGTTTTAGTCACCGTGAGATCGTTGTAAAGACTCTACACACTGCATTTAAACAAAACACTCATTTTGATTGGTAATGACAGTCATACGTCATTTCATGACGACAGATGCAATACGACACTGTCATTATTTTTACGCCTGCTTATCTTTCAAACGTAAACATAGGTCATAATAAGGTGCTGGGTCATTTTTTGTTGGAGGACAAACTCTCTAGTTGTCAAGTAACATTTCTGGCTTTCAATGCATTCTTTTAGGAAATATTTCATTGTTGCAATCTGATTGATATAGGAAGTATTATATAAACTATATAAAAGTTGCAGTTTGCATTAAGTGTACTTGATATCATCCTACTGTAGCAAGTGTAATATCCTTGATACATATTAAAATCTTGCAGCAAACTTTTTTAATGTGTGGGTGGTATTTTTCAGATAATTCTAATTTAGACAATTAAATTAGTGCAGCTTGATGGAAAAACAAAATTATTTGCTACTAAAAAAAAACAAAAAAAAACATTGTCTCTTCTGTGTTAAGATACTGGAGGGCATAGTGTTTTATGGATCCTAGAAGAGCAGATGTTTAGAGCAGAATATTGGATTTCCTGAAAGATAAGATTCATTTCTGAATTCCATTTATTTCAGGATAATTCAATTTACGATAGCAGTGGTCCTGGTCAAAATTTCTGTATCAGTTCCATGGACTGTTGTGTAAACTGTGTGGTGAATAGTGCCACAGAAAAGTAATGTCTTTCTATAGCTCTCTCTCTGTGTGTGTGTGTGTGTGTGGTCCCTACAAATTACATTATTTAGAGGTGCTCAGTGGGTGATCTCAGCAAGAAATGTGACCTGAATTGAAGCCCATCTCACCCTACTCGAATTACCCCATGTGGATTTGATCCTTTTCCCTTTACACGAGCACATAGATCAGGCCACGTACAAGATGAACTGCCATTGTCTCTCACATTTGTCAAGAGAAGGAGAGCCGGGAAGTGCTCGGACTATCTACAGGCCTAAGTGGCAGGCAGTCAGAAAGTGACACTTCTAATACTGTCGCTGATGACAATGACAGTATTTTTTCTCCGAGCCCAAAACTCATTTTGCACATGCCGCACCGCACAAATCTATCCTCATTGTGCCTGGGCCACCTGCCAGATTTAATGACAGCTGCTTATCAAGGCAGAAATTATATGCAGTTGTGCAGAACAAGGTTTCTCAGCAGTCAGTGGGAGTGTCACTATGTGATAAAGCTTCTTCATAGTTTGTACCTCTGTCTGTCTAAACGTGAGTCGCTTTGTTTACTATAGTATTTAAAGTGTAGAGTGCAGCTACTAAGTGATTCGTATCATTATTGTAATGGAATATTTGTTTTATGTATATATATATATATATATATAGTATATATAAACGTTAAGGAAAATATTCTCTAAAAGTACCAGTTTATACAGTGCATGGAGAAAGAAATAGTTCAAAAGGTCCTCCTATGGCATTAGGCTGTCAAACCCTGAGTGTGTGTGTATGAGTGCGCTTACGATGTGTAAGTAAGTGTGAGTGGGTGTCGAGATGTTGTCAGTGTGTTATGAAGCTGTCCTACATGACTAGGAACTGACTGCACACCCACAGAGGCCTTTGGAAACATCTACAGCATCCAGCATTGGACCTTGATGAAGACGATGTCCCTAAGCCGGGACCTATCTGTCAGTCTGGGCACAATGGGAACCACAGTGAGACAGAAGGTCAGTAGAGCTCCTGACAGGAGCTTCAAACAATGCCTTTCTCTAGAACCCATCTGCCTGACTGTGCTCTGCACTGTCCATCCTCTTCCCTTGCTCAACAACAACTTCCTGACAGCAACTTCCTGAAGTTTCTAGAAACCCTTTGCAAAGGTTTCTGGACTTTTTTGAGATGCACAATGAATGTGCAATGTTCGGTAAGGGAGGACAAAGAAAACCATATGTATGTATGTAAATTAAATTGTGCAGCTCTGAACAGTGAAAGTATGAATTACATCAGGTGGATTGAAGAATTCTGAACATAATTAAGATCAGAAAACATTTTTTTTTTTCTATGGAAGCCCATTTCTGCCATGGAATGAAAAATAAAAGAAGTAAATTGCAACATTTTATCTCCTGATTCAGATTTTTCTTTCTTGCAGTTCTGAGTTAACATATCAGAATTCTGACTTTTCCGCTGTAAGTTTGTACAGTATCTCACAATTTAGTATTTTTTAATCTTGCATTTTTTTTACCTTTTTGCTTAGAACTGTGTTTGTATTTTATGCTTTTATATCTCATAATTTTATCTCGCAATTTTGAAAAAGCAAGAATTTCTCAGAATTGCAACAAGAAGAGTCTGTGACATAATTGCGACATAAAAAAAAATCACAGTTACCTTGTTTATGTTTTATTTGTTTTCCTGTGGCAGAAACAATCAATCATAAGTTATCATATATTAATGATAAAGAGTATTATTATTATTATTATTATTATTACAAGTTTTAACTATAATGAAGAGAAGAAATCAAAACATTTTCTGAAAAACTAGTGTCAGAACACTTTCCATCTCAAAAAAATTAAATGTGTATACTAACATCTCATAAATAATAAACAAATTAATAATATTTTCCCAAAACGGTTAGAAGAAGCTACAATTGCAAGCCAAATTGAACTGATTTTATTTATTTATTTTACATTTATATGCAGTATTATAGATACATATTTAAAAAAACGAAATTGCATTTTGATGATAAAAATAATTAACCTGCTATTTTGCTTAAAAAATGGCTTGACATCTTAAACATCCCATTAGAATCTGAACTGTTAAACATACTTATAGCAACAGCACAACATAAGAGAAGGGCATGCTACAGTATGCATAATTCATTTTCTAAATCCGCTGCAATTATTCCCCCAAGCAACATGCAAATATTAAATAAGAAACTGTCATTTTGGCCGTTTGCGAATATGCGATAGGTCGACCTACGCTGAGTTGTTTATTGCCTTCTTTAGGAAAAGTGAAGCACTTGTGGGATTTGGTGGGGAGAAGTATCATGTTTATGACAGTAGTACAGTTTTGTATAATCCCTTCTTAGACGAACCAGCGCTGTTGCTGGGCGAATCAATTCGTTCTGCTAGCTGATTCAACCCGAAGTGAATGGCCTCCTAAAATCTTGCACACACCGGAGAACTCAGAATACACCGTTCTTTAATCCTAAAAACAGCATCTACCACATGTGCCATGCTAATCTACCTTTGATTTACTCAGTTTATGAGGTAATGAAAAGCACGGTGAAGTCATTTACAACCTGTATTAAGTTAATCAAATGCCAAATGGGAGATGTGTTTATTAAGTGTGCTACATTTGATGTGCAATGCATACAGTAATTAATCAAACAGTTTGAAGCTAAATTTGAATTTTCTGTTAAGGAAGACCTTGTAGGAAATGTAAGAAGCCTGTTAAAATATCGAATCTTTTTCAAGGATATATCAGAAAATGTGTAATCCTCTTTATACAAACCTTAGTGCCTGGTAAGGGGGTGCAATTTATTGAAGCAAAAAAATCAATTCACTGAAAATAAGACCTTCATTTGTTGTTTATTGCTATCTGTCACATTCAAACTTCAAACATGCCTTATCTGAGTTCAGGCGCTGGGAGCTTTAGCAACTAATTGAGCCCATAAATGGACGAAACCCCACTGAACATTTCTATTGGCAGACTCTGATGAGGATAAAAATGTTGCCAGGTTGATTGTTGGTGGTACCTCGTATCAAATAACACAGTGGAACTTCGAGCCATTTCTAATTAACGAAGTGGAATAGTTCAGCTAATCAAGCTGTGAACTGAACATGAGGAACGCATGAGTTTTGAACACTGCCAGACTTCTTGACTTTTAAATACTGAATTTACTGTTATAAACAAGATCAATCATGAAGCATTAACTCTGAATTCTTATTACTACTACTAGGACAGTACAGAAATTATTTATTTGTATTAATTTAAATAACAAACAGATTTTAAAAGAATAATAAAGAATAGAAAAGAAAATAATAAAAAAGTGCTAGTTGTCCATTAAAAAAACAACACAAACAATGTTTTAGTAAACTTGTATTTGAATCGTTTAAGTTTCGAACGTAACCCACGTTCCCAGAAGGAGGAGGACGTTGCATATGGGAACTCGCCAGAGAGTCCAATTGCCTTTGAGCTTCAAACAAAAGGCCAATGAAAATTGGCGTGCACATGATTGCGCAGCAAGCCAACACCAGCCTGTCTCCTGCTCACCTGCTGTCTTCAGTGAAGACACGGGAGAACACAGCCTCTACGCGAAGGTCGTAGAACCTGGTGAAGGTGTTGGGTGTCACCCAGTCTGCAGCCCTACAGATGTCTGCTAGAGAGGTGCTATGAGCCAACGCATAAGATGAAGCTACACTCCTTGTTGAGTGAGCTCTCAGTCCTAAGGGGCACAGCTCTACCTGGTAAAGATAAGCCAGGGAGATGGCTTCAACCACCCAGTAGTGTAGAGGCGCAATGCGCATATAGGACACAACAACTCTCAGGCTGGGTCTGCCTCCTCCTGTGGCTCACTCAGGTTCACTACCTGATCGCGGAAGGGCGTGGTAGGAACTTTGGGCATGTAAGCCAGGCCGGGGGCTCAGGATAACGTGAGAACCAGCCAGAACAAGCTCTGATATGCTCGACCCTCGAACACAGACCGAAGAAGGGGTCTGTGTCGAGGCAAGATTGAGACATGAAAGTATGCGTCCTTCAGGTCGATGGCTGCGAACCAATCCTAGCTCCGGATGCATGTTATTATGCGCTTCAGGGTGAGCATTTTGAATGGCAGCCTGAGAAGGGACCGATTCAAAGCACATAGGTCCAGAATGGGTTTAAGCCCACCACTCTTTTTGGGCACGATGAAGTAAGGACTGTAAAACCCTGACCTCATCTTGGCTGGAGGGACAGGCTCAATTGCGACCATTGCTCTTTCTGTGAAATTGTGGGTACTGCTGACCCGTAGGGCGATGGCAGCTGAGTGCACAGAAGCTCCCGGCCGTCCTCCAGGAGGGGGGACAATCCTCTTCACCTCTGTGTTGCCTGTCTCAGGAACGCTTCGCATTTCTGCGGGTGTTTCTGGCCAGTCTCTGAGCAGCAGGTGGTGCCCCTCGCCCATCAGGTTGGAGCAGGTGTGCTGGGTGCCGCGGGGGGGGCACCCTCGGCGACGAGCAGGCGGAAGCTGTACGCTCGGGGACCGGCTGGCCCTCCAAAGCAGGATGTGAGACTGGTCTGCTTCTGGACTACTGAGCCAAGTACTTAACAGTGTAGCTTAAAGGCCGACCTGGGAGATGGGGGCGTTGAGAAAGCGAGCTTTGTCGGCGTCCAGGAACTGCGCCAGGTTCAGCCAGAGATGTCGCTCCTGGACCACAGCGTAGACATCACCTGACCAAGAGCAGAGAGCGAAGTCAGCCGCAGCGCAGAGATCCGGCATTGCCCCCTGGTTAGGACCACTCTCGTGCAGGTGTTTCAACGCCTTGGCCTGGTAGGCGGCACCCCCAAACTGATTCCCCCAGCAGCACGGAGGAGCATAGCCAACAGTTCAGGGGTCTCCAGCTTAGAACTCTGAAGCGAAAAGCTGCATTTGCACTGCGCTCTTGCCCTCTTATACTCACGTAGTGATGAGGTGCACCTGAGCATAATCAAGTACACGCCAATATTCATTGGCCTTTTGTTTGAATCCCAAAGTCAATTGGTCTCTCTGGCGAATTCCCATATGCAACATTGAAGTGATTTGACTGAAAGGGTAACTTCCAGTTTTTCCTTATTCAAGTGTTTTAACTAAAATATACCCACAATAAACAAGAATCATTTATGCCGACTTGAAACTCAAGCATTATCTAATATCACTTCAATTTGAGTGGATTTGACTCCCAAAGGACAAGTGAAATACAATTGCAAACTCCCATTCACTTTATTGTCTCTTGTCTGATTTGCTACAAATGGCTCATTTGTGATTCTATCTCCATCCTGCAATGATTTCACACTTCTACCCACATATGTCCCCAATCAATATTATTTTCCTTTATTATTTTCCTATATTCTGTACCTTCACACAACCATCATTAATTATCTCTTTTTGCTACAGTATAAAATACTTTTTTGTTAACAAAATGTGAATTATTTTACAAAAATACCAAAGAATGTAATTGCACCTGGTAAAAGGTGCATTAAAATAATGTAAAAATAATGTCTCATAAAAACATTTTGTGCAATACTGTTTTTTTCACTGTTCGCGTTTACCCGCAGTTTCAAAGAGAAATGTCCACTGAGTGGCGCTAAAACACATGTTCAATATGTAAACCCTGGCACAGTTTTAATACGCTGGTATAGGTACAGTATGTATTTGCAGTGGTTCAGAACTGAAATATCCATGGACTGTTGCTAAAAGTGAGTGCCCTATCATGCTGGAAATATGCCCTACCCCAAATCAAATGCAAATCTGATGAAAAAAAAAAAACCTGTGCCACTTCAGCTTCTTTTTATGCAGATTTGAACTGTTTTGTCAAATCCTAGTTACACAGGATTTGAACTGGAGCTCCTTGCAAGTACATCTCCTTCTGTGAGCTATCAAACAAACCTACCGTCTAAGAAAACCCATAGATATGAAGTTGGAGATGTGTGTTTGTTTTAACTGATTCATTGAAACGAACTGTATGAAACTTTGCGGAAATGGATGAAACTTCCCATCACCATCAGTGAATGCCCAGACTAAAGGCAAATTAATGGGTGCTTTCTTAACAGAAGGACACATCCTTGTAAAGCTGCATATCTAGGCTACCACATCATAAAACTCCATCAAAGGATGTCACAGTTTAAAGGATCCTTAGTAAGCAGTTTTCATTTCAAGTCCTTCAGGCTGTTTAGAAGGACACATCAGGTGTTCAGTCACCCACAATACTTTAAAAACATTTGCAATCACTGCTTGTACAGTTTTATTATGTTATACAAGACGAAAATGGATTTTTGAGTTGAAGGCATTATATTTTGTTTCGCTGTAAATTAATTACATAATGTTTAAACTGTGAGTAGTGCAGACCACTGGGTGACCACAGACGGGTCTTATTAACTGTAGTGCATTCATAGAAAGTTAGTAAATATAAACATGTTCTATGTAAAGATTCTTCAAAACCAGACCATCTCATGCTTCATTTCTGAGAAAGACTGTAACCTTGAAGCATCAGAAGGACTGGACTGTAAAGATGCATCCTCACTAGGATGTGTCCTTCCGTTTGAGAAGCACCCAATGATTAGCTCTATTGAACTGAAGAGGCAATGAATAGGAGTTGATTCCCTTTGATGGAGTAAATTCCATCCTTTGGAATCGATTCTCGATTCCTAACGTGTTGGAATGGATTCTTTTTGGAAACAATTCCCAGACCTAATAGTGTGCACATAAATGAGCATTTCTACTCTAAATACACATCTGGCCAGCATAATTTAATGGAAAATGCACCACAATTATGACTAATTCTCAAAGGTATGTGATGTAAACAGAAAAATCAATCAATTAAAATATGGATTAAAAGGAACACTTGACATGTTTACCAGAGTGAAGAGGTTTGTACCATGCTGCTTTAATTTGGCATGTTTTGATGTATACGCCAGACTCAAATTGATATATTAGTCTAAGTGAATTGCATTTATCAGAAAACACTGGTCACATTGACACCTTAATGTATAGTATGTTTTATTTGTGACAGTCAAGTTTGCAATACATGTACAAATACACCTTGTGCTGTGTGCGCGGATCATTCTGCACCAACAGGGGTGGTGCTACAATCACTTTGTGCCTAAGAAACCCATCCAATAGGAGATATTGGTTGAGGAAAGGTCATTGCGTGGTGCTTTCGAACAAAGTTGAACTAAGTGTACTGAGGCGCAGATTGTGAGGGAAGATGATTTCACATCCCTGAAGTATCTGTTTGTATTGGTGTGTGGGTGTGATTGTGTTTATCTGGCCTTTTTGAGATGCACAGTGTAGGAGGCTATAAGACCAAAGAAGGTTATTGTTTTGTTTTGCCTTTGTTTTTTTTGTCAAGTACTGGTTTTGCAAGTACTTTTTTGTTTATTTCTTTGTTGTTGTTGTTGTTTTTTTACTGGTTATGCTTTTTATTTCATGTCATTCACCTGATTAATAAGTTGATTGTATTATATTTTGCCTTGTTGAATATTATTGCATATATGTTATATGTATTCATATGCAACAAGTATAAGCATATGAACAGTGGCGGTTTTAGGCATGGGCGAACGGGGGAGCCACCCAGGGCGGCATTTTTTCATGTCGCGTGGGGGGCAACACAAGTACTAATAGGGAAAAAAAATCATCAGCGCCCCTAAGCGGTTTTCTATTATTTTTCATAGCCTACCTGTGACTATGGCATTTACATAGACTAGTTTCTAAGCTAGCTCACGTGAAAAGAAGTCCATTCTCGCCAAGGAGTAATTATAGGTGCATATAAACCCCATGCACCCGCAAAAACGCGCTCTCCCAAGAAGGTGCAAAACAGAGCTTCTCTACCCTCGCACGTCAAATACTCTTTTAAAGACTTTGGAGGCAGAGATCAAACGGCAGATCTCTTAGCTTTTGTGATTAGTTTATTTCAACACATGTTATGGCTTTAGGAACAGTGTGTTTGTGTGAGGGTTTTATTTTATTAATAATTAATCCTTTAT
>JAUMHQ010000046.1:7565214-7581573 GCA_032361165.1 Enteromius paludinosus
GTGGTAATAGATGCAAAACTTTTTTTAAATGGTAATAGATGCAATTTCTAATAAAGTTCCCTACCAACCTTGATAATAGCATCCACCCAGATATTTTGGAGAGCAGAACCCTTATGATATTTTTTTATACAGTACATGTGATCTTCTAAAGCCTCCTCATCAATACTCACCTATGAATTACTCATGAAAGCATTCAGTGCTGAATACATGAATCCACCAGCCGTTCCACCACGTAAGTGAAAGATTCAGATTTCACAGCCCAGCTGTGGGCGCTGAACACCTGCTAATTATATTATCTGAGAAAACGCTCTTCACAGCTTTACCAGGTCTGACATCCTTCAAAAAAGAATCAATGCATTTTGCCTTCATATTCAGCCTTCTTGAATTCCCTTCCCAGTGTGAATATTTATGATGTGTTCTTGAGTATTTATTCGTTGGGTTGTGAAAAACAAGAGACGTAATTAGATGCAGCCTTCGTCTTTGGCTTCTGCTGGGTAGAGAGCCAACAGTGTGGGGAGCCTCACAAAAGAGACTGACTTGGATGGCTTTCATACCGGAGACAGCTAAATAGCTGCTCTTGTGCCCCCTCCTCCACAGTCTCTCTCTTTTTAAAGTGAACGAGAGGAACAGGAATCTTTCCTGTGGATTATTTCAGTCTTCTATGGTATTGACGGCTTGATGTCCTAATTGTAATGGGTCTACATTCTAAGGACAGGCGCTTTGATTGAAAATATCCAGGGAAGCCCCGAGAAGTGAATGAAAGAACGTAGAAAGTGGTACAAAGATGCACAAATATAGGGCAAATTCTTCTCTCTCCAACTGTTTCCCCGTAAATTCTCTTCCCCAAATACTCAGCAAAAGATAAGCTTTGGTGCCGGACCCTATGGCTAGCTCATTAAAGTAGTTACACGAATCTGGGCAGTAGGAAACTTGCTTCAGGAGATGGCAGTATTAAGTGGGTTGACAATTTAAATGTCAATGTCAAGAAAGCAGTGGAAATTGGCGCAGGCCACGTGTATAATTAGCCAAGGCTAGAGGCTTAAAACATTCCCTTTTGCTCCTTTCAGTCCTGTTTCATTCTCTCTTCTTTTTGTTGCTCCGACCACCTCTGACTTGTGGTGGCACTGCTGTCAATGAGAGTGTGAGGTGCATTAATGCAGTCTAAATGCCTGTCTTCTGGTAAGTCTTTACTTGCTTGTTGAAAATGTGAAGACAGTATGAGTATTAGCAAGTGGTGTGTTTCTCCTAACAGCTTTTTTCGCAGCCAGACTTTTGGATTCATCTGCAAACCAACTTATTCTGGCCGAGAACTGCCCACAGGAAATTTGATTGCCATATAAATATCCAAATTAGGGTTTAAGGTAACACTAAAAAGTTCCATTCGTAAACATTAACAAAATGTATTAGTTAACATGACATAACAAGGGGAAATGATTCAAATTTTTTTTGTATCTTTTGATATTGATATTGGAGTTGAGCTAACATGGACTACCCATGTTAACAATGAACTGTATTTTTATTAACTAATGTTAACAAAGATAGTAATGAATGCTGTATCCTATGTCATACCCATTGTTAATGCAATTTAATGCATTAACAAATGTCATCTAATGGGATCTTATTGTAAATGTAGCATATCAATATCGTTAAGGTTATCTTAAGTAGCTTGTACCATGATGTTGTTAACATTAATTAATGAATAAACTAACACGAACAAACAATGAAAAAATCATTAATTACACTATTCCTTAAGCATTGTTAATGTTAGCTGTACATTGTTTGTTCATGTTAACTAATGTTATATTACGGGGCCGCTGAATGCTTGAATTGCTGATGAACACTCGTTGGTGTGCAATTACTTTCAAGGAACCGCATGGCGAACATAGTTCCAGGCAGCTCTTTGACCGCATTACAGTTCTATATCACTTGGCAAAATGGTTTCAATATTATCTTAAAGGTCTTACAACCAAAGATAAATATATATGTGTATGCTTACAACAGCAAAATAACCAAAACCCACCGGACCTCAGCGGACAATAGCTCCTTTTTAGCTACACCCAGCCTCACTTCCGCCTCCTACCCTGCCAGTTTCAAGCCCCGGGACATCCCCGTTTCCCAAAACAAAGTGATAGAGTACAATCTGCACTGAGACGGCTTGCAGGAGAGCTTGTGGGTGATTCCCATATATATCAAGAAACAGAGTCCTAACAACACTGACCATGAGATCTGGCCTCTACTCTTTAGGAGAATATTGATTTATATAGCATGCTTCATTTTAGATAAACTGGAAACAAGGTTTAATTTACAAAGTTTTGTTTTTAAATGAAAGTCAATAACAATTGGCTGAAGCCAGCAATGGAAAAAGTCTTTGCATGAAGAGACCCCGCCCCATTTTGGAGGTTCTTTCCATTTTTGGAGTTGCCACCCCTTTTTTTTGGAGAACTCCGGTTTGCAGTTATACCCACTTGAAAAAATTAAGTTTCATTATGTACGGCAGGCACATAGGCTACTCTATCTCTACCGCTCTCTCTCTGACGCACACACATTAACATACAGTACACGCTAATGTTGTGCTAACTTACTCTGATGACTTTTATCCTTAACATCAAATTAAGAACAACTTGACTTCTCACAAGCGAGGTAACAATGGCGCTGTTAGCGAAGAAAATAAACCTAAAGTTTCACTGTTTAAGACGAACACTTTTAAGTACATTAGTCTGCTATCAACAGTTCACACTTTCATTAATAGGTCTAGAATGACGTTTAACGCTCCAATATTGATCTAGTTCTGTCACCTACATACGAGTACAAATCTTCTAAAACACCACTATTTCTCTCTTCACGCTCCACTTCATATCTGTAGCTGCTATGTTTTGAACTATCTAAACGTAAATGCTTCCGCCAATCCCCGCCTTGAAGCAATGATTGACGGAGGGTGGGCGTGGTCATTTTCAAATGTGCATAGAATTTTGCTACAAATATCCCGTGGCGTCATGATGAAAATGCAATTGTAAGTGTCCTATAGTAACTGTTAGTTTAAACGCATTTCGGACAAATAACATTTAAATGATAATTTTGCTACTACTGTATTTCTGCTTGGACATGTTACACATATAAGATCAATTTGGGTTATGCATTTTAATTTTGCAACTTATACGGCATTAAAATTAGTATGCAACTTACATATTAAGATTACTGTTGTAAATGGAAAATGTAAATAATACTATTTAATTTTCATTTCATTTCATTTTCTGCAACTAACTTTACATATGTTGGGTATGGAAATGTACGTTTAAATAAGAAATACATTGCCATTTTGAATATTGTATTGTCATTTTGAATATTGAATATTGAATTTTGCTACACATACAGTATGCTTCCATACATCTGATTTTTGCTTTAATTTAATTATTGTTAAATTGTATTTATTCTTCTTATTCTGAATAAGGGTCCATTAGCATTAAGCAACAATTTACTGATACTGTGTGTGCCTGGAAGTAATTTGCTTCAATGTTCTGCTTTAGTTCAAGAACATTTAGGGGACTTGAAACAGCTTCAGTCATCTACAGTATGTATCTATCTGCCCATCCTAAAAACCTTCTTACTGTGTCTCATCACCAGGGCAGTTGATACAAATACTTTCAAACATAGGTGTAGTGTTGATCTTCTGAAGACCACATCAGCTGTCATACCTTTCAGGTGGATTTTATTTTCTGGGCTGTGCACTAAGACGGAGCTGACGGAATCCAGGCTGTCGTAGTTACTGCATCCAAGAGGCCCCGTTCTGGTCTCCGTTACCTAGGAAACAAGGAGATATTTTAATGCCTTATTATCGTTGAAATCATGCACCTGTTTGTTCCTCTTCAGAAGCTGTAGAGTGCTGAGCATATGCCGTTGTCTAAAACAACCCAGCACGCCTGTGCAATAAGCCAGAGTCAATATCTAAATGTCACCAAAGCCCATTTCAGCATGTCAGAGCTCTCCAAAAAATGCTCACTTTGCAGAGCGCCATAGAAATAGTAAATTGACTGCAGTGTTAGGTCCCAATGCATTATTAATTTCAAATCTAGAGAGCAGTGAGCCGTGTGCAGTGGCGTCGTTTTGTTAACAGACCCTTGTGTTAAATATAAGGAGACTTTTATGATTCTAAAATAATGTGAGTCTGACCTGGCATTTCAGCTGGGACTTGGGATACTGGGGTGTTTTTCCAGAATTTTATTTTTTTTTATAGAGTGTGAAACAACATATATGGTCCTAATGGGGATCCTTTCCATTAGTGTGTCTTGACAAATCAATAATCAGTGAATGAATGAGATAAAGCACTTGTAAATTGCTGGATACATACATTAAGCATTAGTAAGCATCAACAATTCAATAATTATAAAAAGAGTAATTCAAAAAATAAATAAATCAAAAAAATACAGTCAATACAGTGTGTGTATACATATATGCAGTATTTTAATAATTTAGATACACACATACACTTTATATACAATACATATACATCATTCTCTCTTGCTAGTCTATTCATTTTGTATTCATTTTCTCTGGTTAAACATGAGTGACTGTGATAATGTTTGATTTAGCGAATGAGTGTGACTAGGGAAACTTCACTAAACTCACTAATCACTTCAGCGGTGTCTTCAACATGTTTGTTTCAATCCATACATTGCAAAGAGCCTGTTTAAAAGAACCACTCATTTACAAACCTGACAGCTCACAAAATCAGTAAGTGTTGTAAAATGTCACAACAACACATTGATGATTTCAAATGATGTGAAAAAAGCACTTGCTGTCACCTTGTTAAACTACTCTTCTCAGATGTTTTACTCAGCTCACTGAATTGTGGCCAACACAAAGCTTCAAAAATAAAAACATCTATTTCCTGCGTTCACAAAATGCTGTCAATGTTTAAAGCCTCTAAAATGCTGTGATATACCTGAAAATTTCTTGCAAATATTTCACCAGCACACATAGCTTTTTTTTGTATAAATTCGTACATCCGCTTTTGGACACTTGGTGCCGCCTGTCTTTTGACAGCAGTTGTCATAAAATTAGTGATTTTACACATCATTGACAGGTATTTGTCTCAAAGTGAAGTGCTGCATCTAATCCAAAACTAATCCAACAGAAAAATGCAAAGGATTTGAAACCATGTCCTCATAACGCCAAAATTTGGATATTTCATTTCTCCGTTCCCTCTCAAATGAGTAACCTCTATTTATCTTGAGTGTTTTTTCTCAGTTGTATTTTGAATATTCTTCAGTCGATGTTATGAAGAAGAATTATTTCCATGTTGCTGTAAGCTGTTTATATATGCGGCGTTGAAAACAGTAGCACTCTACATTTCTGATGTAACTCTCCCAACACTGTAATTGATAAATGACGCACATTTTTCACATGAACTCTTTTTCTTATGTCACTATTTATTACCACATAAATGCACACATATTAATATTACATAAAAAATCTTTGCATAATGTAAAATCTCAGTTGAAACATGGAGACTGCATGAAGTCTGTATGATAATGATACTTTTAGTTCAAGAACATCAACATTTATTATAATTTCTGCGCACACATGCATGCTTTATCATTAATTTATGAACAACTGTCTCTTTTCTGAAGTGTCGCACGCATGCCCTCCTCCGCACCCTGTCCCACTGCAGCATCTCATTAGATCACTTGTCATTTATGATTGCTTACTGCAGCTCAATTGCTCTGATCCCAATAGGACTCCAGGCTGTTTACCTCACGCACAAAATCAGACACTAATCCGTATAACAGTCTTCACAAAACCTGCATTCTTCACAAGGAAATCATTCCAGTGATTTCTGAAGCATGAACAGCTCATGCTGTTGCAGTGATAGCTGTTTTCCTATACTGAGTCTAACATATACAGTAGGCCACAAAGAGAGAGAACTATATATTAGGGCTGTGATTTATATGAAACGTAATCAGAAGTCTCTTAAGCTCACCAGTGCTGCATTTATTTGATCCAAACTACAATAAAACAGCAGTATCATTAAATTATATTATAATTTAAAATAACTATATACAAATTTTAATATATAATTGGTGTTAAGTTGCATTTTCAGCAGGCATTACTCCAGTCTTCAGGTTTTTTTGGGGTTTTCTTGATAAAAATAAAAATTATACAACCCTTTATCAACTGAATGCATCTTTACTGAATAAAGTATGTACACCCATATATATATATATATATATATAGAGAGAGAGAGAGAGAGAGAGAGAGAGAGAGAGAGATACACACACACACAATTTCATACTGGTTACCCAGTATGAATGAATAAACAAGTACAGCTAGCTATTCCATACTAAGCCTAACTAAACCTTTTGTTTACCTGTCACCCTGCTGTTTTTCCTCTCCAATTGTGTGTATGTTTTATCAGCGGCGCTTAATATTGACATCCATTTAAAGAATGATATCATACCTGACAAAATAACCGGCTAACACTGAAATCCCACATTTTCCACCCTGCCTCCTCAGAGAGTGTCATGTTTTGTTGTTGATCTTATATTTACCGGAGCCGTGTTTCCACGGCTTCCTCTGCATGCTTTTCTTAAGGGCATAACAAAGGAAATGAATGCCTGCGGTACCGTACTCTCCTCTCCATTTCTGTTACATCTCACATCATCCACAGGCCCTATAAACTCCCACAGACCACCGAGTGCAGCCTATTCTTTGTCAATTGAGATGCTAGAGGAATGCATATCAAGTTGACTCATTTGTCAAAAATGCCTCTGCCTCCGCTGTGGAAGGCACAGTTGGCTAAAGACTGCAGATGCGCTCTCTGAAAGCAGTTTAGGAGTTCATGACATGTGACGGGATTTAAAGTGCAGATTCTGGGCTTTATTGAATTTGACAGCTGATGTTGATTATACGGCACTGTCAGATCGCTTGACCAGTGCCAGCTATCTAGAGGTGGCTCTTGACATAAATGGTACAGGGTTCTGAGCTTCTGGCGGTCATTTACATTCTGCGCTCAGACAGAAATATGATATAGAATTCACCCTTATAAAATAGAACTGTAGCAGTCAATACAATGTTTGTTAGTCACCATTACATTTATGATTGTTCCAAATTATCACCATAATTAGGCATCATAGTATTTATATGGCAATCCAATGTAGTCTCGTAAAATCAATTCAACAAATGACATTATTTACATGTTTAGAATTTTCAATAAAAGATTTCAAGCATAATTGGATAGTAACTGACCAACATGTCTGTTTTTGAGTTACTAAAAAGAGCTGGCCTACACAATAAAAGCCAATTGTTTGGTAGTAATAGATCATAAGAGTCATTTGTTTTGTAATAAAGTTTGTAGTAAAGTGGTTATGCCACATGTTTTTGATTCACTTTAAAGAAACAGCTAGAATTATTTGTTTGGCAGTCGTAGCAAACTGTTAATGCTATATGCTCATAATAGTCAATTTTATAGTAATCGTTAGTATAGTAGTATAGTAATTAATGTTCTTCTCCACTTAATGCCATTTGTTTAATAATCATATAGTAAACTGGTAACACTGTATGTCTTTGATTCAGTAAAAATAATCAGCTCATATGAGTCATTGGTGCACTGCACATTCATCTTTCTGATGTAGTCAGAGACATTTCTTTTTCTGGAATCGAACTGGTTGTACTGTGCCAGTATGTTCTATCTTTCTTTCTTTTTAGTTATTGTTTGGATTACACTTGTACCTGTGCGTGTGTGTGTTTTGTTTTTTGCTGTAGCCTTGGTGTTTACTGTTGCAGTATTGCTAAATATTACTGCATGAAACACTGTCAGGGTGTTTTAGTATTGGCTCATAGGCAGAAAGTTTAAAAGAACCAAGCATAGCTCTTGTATTTTAACAAACAAAAACCTTTTCTTCATGGTATACAGAAAAATGCTAATACTTTTGTATGTGTTGTATTGATTCTGTGTAATGTTATACTGTCTTTGACAAGTAGATGTCCTTACATGTTTAAAGAAGTGTCACCTTTAATGACATGCACCTAGTCGTTTAACATGGTCTTTACAATTATATGCGTCTCATGTACTCTGCTATAGCTTTGGCGGTAACTCAGTGTCCTACACAGAGGTGACTGTTAATAGTATGTCATTATGACAAATGGTTATATTACAGAGAGTGGCGAGAGACCTTCATGTCTAGTTGTAGATCTGGACTGATCGGTTAACTTTATGAAAAGGTGATATCGAATCTTCATAGCAATGTAAATGTTACCGTTGAGCCAACAGAGTCTTGTTGATCCATGAAGACCGGCTAATCTCAAGACTGTTTGTTCTTGCAAAATCTGATCACTGCTAAACCTGCCTTGGGATCTTAGGCTATTTTTGGTCTTAAGTGGTATCTGATTACACGAAGGTAGAGTGATGTCCCCCAGAAGCTGCTTCCTGGTGTGCTTTAGCTCTTCGTTTCTGAGCGGAGGGTGTAATTGATCATCCTTTATGGCATTATTGATGAGCCCACTATAACCCACTTCTGCTGTGGTGCCCAATTCATCAGGCTGATTTGCACACAGGGTGCAGGGACGATAGCAGTCAAAGGTGGGCCCTATAGCCCCGTAACGTCTCATTAGCTCTCCCCTGACAAACACACCTGGCAGGACAGACTGCTCCCTAAAGCGATGCTAGAGGGCTCTCTGAAAGCACTTCAGAGGTGTACACCAAAACAATTTCACCAAAATGATTTGATGAGGTCTGTCTGTCACAAAGTGCCCTTTATTGTTACCATGGACACTTATAATATGTTTACAAAATGGTACATCTATGCTTATTTCCGATCCCGATCACATCAAATGCATATTTGCTGCAGATTTAAATGCAGATGACTCTCTATCCGTTGTCATATTGAAATTAAATGGTATGTGTTCAATTGAACTTCTCTGCCGATGTTGCACAGGGAAAGCTCTGGCTAATAAAAAGCACATCGCAGCCCCAAAAGAAACTCTTTATCTTCCAACAGAGCCACTGCTCCTGTTCCTGTGTCATCTTGCTTTCATTTCACACACGTTTTTTTGGAGGTTGAAACTCTTCGTCACAGGAATGAATGTCTATGACAGAGCTTTGAAAATGGCATGTTTCATTTTGACTAGCCAGCATTAGCATGACTGACAAAAGACAATCACAGTATAGTGCATCAGGACAACTGCACGATCAGCTTTTGCAAGGTTGGTGAGTGTGCGTTGGATCGATTGCGGTAAAAATGTGTTGATGTAATTAGTAGTTCATAAATACTAAGCAAAAACTTATAAACGAATTAACAAAAGATCATTTTGTCATCAATTTTTTTTTCTTGCTTACCCTGTAAAGCAGTCTTAAGTATTAAAAAAGATGGTGCATAAATACAAAACGCATTAGAATCCTTTAGCAAGTTAAAAATATGCTTTAAGACAATTTGCACCCAACAAATAAAAAATCTCATATAAAACTGTATTGTATGCATGCAGGTGCGTATCTTGACTGAAAGTCAATGATATTTGTCTCAGTTCAGCAGCATAATTTTATGCAGAGCTCCCTCCGAAGGAATCATGATGTTGCAGTCACCAGCATTTCTACACCCACTCAGCAGCTGTGAGTAAGACCGAGAGCCACTTGACACATCACGCAAATGGCATCAGGGCCTTAATTGCTGAAGATTTACCATGGCAACAAACATATATTTCAAACGCCTAGAACAGTAAAAGTACGAACAAATCAGATTGATAAGCGGTAATCAGCATGCGTACAGAAACAATAGAGAACAGGAAAACTTTAAAGTACACAGATTTGTATTAATAGCTAAATCAATCCAAGAGATCGACTGAAAAAAGCATACTTTTACCCACATTTTTGAAAACAAAAACCGTACTAAATAAAATGCATTACATACTCTCAATGCATTGCTAGAGCCAGTAAAACACCAACAAATTAATTTTGGTAACGCCTTTACTGTATGTACTGTAAAATGCATTTAAAAGCTTATTAATGCTTTATATTTGTTCATAATGTGCATTGTCATACATATGTTGTCATAAATAATTATAACTGAATTTTAAATGCATAGTGTTGCAATGAATTGATAAGTGTTATAATGTATTAACTGTTGTTACAATTCTTCAGAATGTGCAATGCATTATAAAGTGCATTACAAGGCATATTTAAAGGAAAACTTCCCTCTACCTTGAAACATATCTGTCCCATCTCAGTGCGTGCGCTTAATTGCTCTAGCGCTCGGCTCCACTATGTAGCTTTAGCTTAGCTCCATTAATTCCTTTGGTACTAAACAGGCATGGATTTAGAAGTAACCAAACACTTCCATGTTTTCCCTTTTTAAAGACATGAGTAGTCACACGAGTAAGTATATTGACACAAAATAAAGCGTGGGAATTTTTGAAGCGGATAAAAGAATTATAGCTATAACGTATAGCAAAAGAGCGCTTCACAGTAGGGGTGGGCGATATGGAAAAAATATCATATCACGTTTTTTTCTGGGGAAATCATGATTCACGATTTTTATCCCGATTCTTTTTCAAGTAGTTTTTTTAAGACTATTTTGCAAATTACAGAGGTAGGGGTGGGCGATATGGCAAAAATATCATATTTTATCATGATCCTATGTCACTGATTTTACTATTTTGCAAGTTGTTTGAGCAGTACAGACAAACTAATTTGCCTTTTTTATAAAAACAAAACAGCACTTCACAGCACTTCGACCTCGGTGCAGTAATATCATCACTCCTGAAAACTCTCCCTCGCACTTCCGTCAGTATAACCACTGAGACGAGGACAGATATGTATCAACTCTTCTAATGTGAGGGAAGAAAATTGTGAAATATGGAAAAACAGGTGGAGTTTTCCTTTAATTAAGCATAAATACTACTTTAAAAATGCATTATGCATACAGTCTTGTTACCTTTTGTTGCTTTTACGTACAAAAAATTATTACAGGGGCATATTATCTATTCATAAAATAATTATTTGCAGCACATAAACTAGCTCCATATGTATAGCTTTTCTAATAGTAAACTTGCTCATTAGCTCACCTGGTACAGCACTGCATTTGCAATTTAGAGCGCTCGGGTACGAGTCTAGAGTTGCAACACTCCATAAAAGAGCTCAAATACTTGTTGAAGCATGCTAAAATGACAGGTTAAATCTATTTTTATCAATCATTTGCTTTTGTTAGCATTTTCATTTCGGTTTAGTATTGGCGGTATGTTATTTTCAAGAAAGCATAAAGCATTAATCTGCGGGTCCCTCTCACCGGACATTTTATTTCCAAACTGCGTAATATGCACAACAACCAAAATAATAAAATTCATGTAGCCTGATTCCCATTCACCTGCTTTGGAGAATACTAAACATGCTCTTAGTGCCACCAACTGAACATTTTAGCAAGAAGCAGCATAATATCTTTAGAATATTTTGCAGAAATGTGGTCACAGACACATTCTTTTCAATGAGTCTAAGTTGGATCAAACAGGAAGAAGTCATGTCATCTGTTACCTTGATGGCAGATGTAGCGATCTGCAGGTGGTGAAGTCTTCGCAGGGTGCTCTCTCTGTCTGTGAAGTACGACGCCGCCAGTTGGTGCAGGATTTCTAAGGAGACCACAGAGCTGTTTCCGTTGCCCTCTGACTTTTTGCTCAGCTTCTGTTTGTCCAAGAAGATCGTGAGTGACTCCTCTCCTTAGGAAAGATACATGCAGAAACCAGATTAAATATATGTCAGAAGACAATGTTAATTAAAATGACAGTGATTTCTGTACTGTCAAAATATACTAACATAGCCTATACCTTTCAATTTTTTCAAGGCAGAAAAAAATTAACGATTTTAAAGGAAGGTAAAGGGCACACACGAAAGAGAGTTTATCCCAAAGGGAGGTTGTTAAAACCACATATTTCTTCTGAAGATCAATTTTAGATTTTTTTTTTTTTTTTTGTAAGTGCTATTTTTGATCTGATTTTAAGCCTGAAATTCAGATAGATGTTGTCTGGGTCAAGGAGCATGTCCTGTACCTGTATATGTGGAGCTTGAGTGTTGTTATTTCGGTCTGATTAGTATGCTAGCAATAGCACGCTCCCCCCATTTCCTTTGCTTTGAGTCGTTAATTACCAGCATTCATTGTAGCTTTACCACTTCATTCGTCTCCCCTGTCTCGGAAGTTTACAGCTTTGCTTCATACATCCACCAATAAATTACATCATAATTACTCAGTAACATGCAACATTTTGCTTGAGACATTGAAAGGTTTGAATCCACCACTGGGACACGCCGCCCTACTTATTATGTGGGTGCCTGAGGGAGAAGAGAAAAATTCTGTCTGATAATGCCTAAACTTATGGCAAGGATGCCAGACTCAGTGTATGGATAGTAAATCTGTTTCTTTTCTTTTCATTTCTTTTCTTTTATTGTCAGTGAAAATTTGGTGGTGCAATTGTCAGTGAAAGGTGGTGCTAAAAATAAAATCAAATTAAAAAAAAAAAGTTTTTTTAGTATATCTCAGTATGTAATCAGTAGCAGTTTATTATTACAGTCCTGTACCTCATGTACATACAATGTACTTATTGTACTAATTATAATTACTAGGTTATAACTAGGTACTAACCCTGAACCTGAAACCCAACCCTACCCCATGCATTATATTGTATATTAAGATTCTTCAAAGGTGTGACTTAGGAATTCTAATGCATTGCATTTCGTATTTACTGTATAAATGCACTGGGTAGTTGTTGTACCTCTTGAAACAAATTTTGCTCATCCTTTTACTATGCCTGTAGTTTTTATGAGCTAATACTAAAAAAAAAAAGTACATGAAATAGTTGCACCTAAAATAGAATTTGTCACTCCACAGTATTATTTTAAATGAAGCAGAAAAAGACAGACATAAACACTTTAATTCATATTTTGACCTCTAGTCACAATGTTGATTGAACTACCAACATGTTTCCAAAATATATTGTTTCAAACTTTTTTCAAATTCACCTTTAGCATAGATTTTATGAATATGGCTTACCTCCCAATGTGGCTGATACCAAGAAATGAGTGCCATATTTCTTGATCAGATTTTCATGGATCTGCTGAAGGCTCGGCCTTCTCCCCAGAAGCCTGAGGTTGCGTAAAAACTCGGGCGCCAAAGGCAGCGCGGCTTTGAAGAAGTCTCTCTTCTCTGTCACCAAGCTGTTCACTTTCCAGTGACTAAACTCCCTGCGAGAAAAAACAAACACAGTAAGTGCTTTAATGCACGTAGTGGATTTCAGAACCCATTATGTTTCATAGTCATAGGTAGAAAAGAAAACCACACATCTATATGTGTGCGCAAGGTTCGAGAGCAAAGGAAAATGCTGATATCAGCAGCAAATAAAGCTAAGAGTGCATAAATATTGCATGGTGCTGAATATTGATGCATCTCATTGTAATGCGGGGCAAACACGATTCAGGTCCATAAACACAATACCGCTTACATGATGCAACTTTTGACAGCTTTTGTAACTCTGACATCATTCCTACATACAGTATATATCAATCAGAACACTCTCGGTATCTACAGTATATGTATGTCATAAAACCACTAACAGCCCCAGTCACTGTTTTCATGGGGTTATGTACATAGAACAAAGCTTACGCATCTGTGAAGACACTACCCAAAGGAATCGCCTATTGGGCTTAATACGGTTTGTGAGAATCTCTAAGAGTTAATTAACGGAAGCAGTGGCTGTCCAACCATAAGCTAATGATGATAGATGGTCTTAATTAAAGGGCTTTAGCACCAGCTGATAGCACCTGGAACTCTGCTGGGGAGTGGGACACTATCACCCAAAAGGCTCGACTTTTTAATACTCCCTGACTAGGGGGCCATCGCACCTGGGTATCATAGCATAGGCTCATTGTAATTTAACTTCTTGTATTAGTTGTTTATAACATGCCTGTCAGCCAACAGTAAACGGTAACTTTAGTCTTATTTTTAGATGGTTTCTGCATTTTAACTTGCAGACTGCATCTGTACAGCACACACACACACACACATAGCCGAAAGAGAGAACTGCTGATCTGCAACACCTCGCTCTGCTGGATTGAAACTGGGTCTTCTGGCCTGTTTGTATGAGCCTGCCAATCAAGCGGAGGACGGCAGGTGCGCTCTATGAAAATAGGTCTTCACCTCTCAAACTTTTCACTTATTAAAACAGACACAGGCTTTTATCGGATGCATATAATGAAGGCGTGTGTCCTCTGCTCATTGGTGGACTGAATAGCAAAGTCATTGTTACTACTTTAGAATTCCTCATGGATGGTGGTTGGTGCGATGCAGAGTTTGGTGAATGAAGAAGGGGAAATCTGAATAGCAATTAGAGTCTCTTTCTTTTCCCCTGTGAACCTGTGCTGGCGGTGCATTCTGCAGCCGTGTTTGTGCTCAGCACAATAATAGGTGCCTCACAACACTTCCTCGCTAATTTGAGACAGTTAAACATTTCCTTCAGGATAACCTTAAATTATTTTCTAAAACAAAATATATATTACTTGTCAAGTAGTCATTAATGTGCTGTTTTAAAGTTGTTTTGTGCCTATTTGTTGTAAACTGACAAATGATGTTAATGGGATGTGTTGTGTTGTGCACTGATAGCTTTTCGTTTTCAGAGTCAAGTAGCAGATGCTCTGATTTAACATTGAAATTAGCTCGAAGCTTGATTACTTACCAGGAGCACTGGTAAGTATGCTCTAATTATAATTTTTTTTTAGATTGGTGCCTTTAGGTCTTTTAATTTTAATAGTAAATATCAATTTCCTGAAACTTCAGATGATAAAATATTGAGAAATAATTTATTTCGATACATTTAAATGTTATAAGAACACACAGAAAGATGACTGTTGGGAAGGTTTTGATTTTTGGAATGATGGTTTAAGGGAGGGAGCTTAGATGGGTGGATGTAACAGTTCCAAACATATCTTAAGTGTAAAAAAGCAAACATGAAGGTCCACCCCTGAACCTAACCCTCAGTGGGGCTTACAAAATGAATTGCCATGAGAGTATGTTGGGTGGTTCACACTAAAATGAAAATAATTTCACATTTTTTGTTAATTCGCATCTTGTTTAAGCCTGATTTGAGAATATTATGATGATTTTTTTTCTCTATATAATAAAAGCGAACAATTCTTGGGACTGCCTAGCTCTATAACAATGGAAAGAAAAACAAAGCATAATTTAATAACTTAGATGGCTCATGCTTCATTCAATTTCTTTCTTTCTTTCTTTCTTTCTTTCTTTATTTTTTGGTGACATTTTAGTTGCTATTCACTGATGATCCTCCTGTGGGATACAATGATTGAATACATTTCTAAATAACTCATTTAATAAATTAATCAAGCTTTTTCTCATGAACAAGCCAGTGACTGAGTGAGGATGGATGTCAAGATTTTCAGTGAATAACGACTTAAATTTCTCTCATAAAGCTATCTAATGACTGCAGAATACTTGGAATATAGAGCAGTATGAATAATGTTTTATAATAGTTTTTTATGGTGTCCTTAAAATATTGGAGATATATAGCCCTAGTCCTCATTCACTTTCATTATATGCAAAGAATTGTCAGGATATTCAACAAAAAAGTATTATATTGAACAAAGAAAGCCATATTGCTTTAGAACAACATTGGTGAATCATTGCCAGAATTTGCATTTCTCTGTTAATTACACTCAAAATGGTCTTTTCAGAACAATTCTGCAGATGAGCCATTTTTGGGTTCCTTTCAGGGATTTTTAAGGCTGTATCCCTTCAAGATGTGTGTACTTCTTTGCCTGCAGTGGCTGGACATTCAATTCCATGGACATCATGTTCACTCTAATGACCTTCACACTTTACCTCAGTATGAAATCAGATCAGAACTGACATGAATTTGATTCAAGTGACAGACTATCAGGCTCTCAGAGATTCTGAGAAATATTTGTTCCCAGTGCATCTAGACTTTTGTATCTATAAAATAAAATAGGAACTTCTTGTCAACTAAAGTACTGTAAGTATGATATATTGCCTCCCATCTCAACTGCAGACACTGAGAGATTTACTGAACCCTTTACATAAATGTCCAAAGTTTTACTCTAGTTCACTTCCTCTGAAATTGCATTGCAGATTTAGTTTTTTGTTTTTTTTTTTTTCTGTTGTTTTTTCCCCCCTTTTGCTATTAAAGGTGCCATAGAATGCATTGAGAGAATATTTTAACTTGTTCTCTGATATGTACATAGAAGGTATGTAGCTTAGGTAAGGGGAAAAAATGTCCAAAACGGTTTTACAGGTCCATTTACAACCCTAGAATTTGACCCTAGAATGAAACAGTCTGTTTTTGCCTTATTTGGAA
>JAUMHQ010000046.1:7581673-7592492 GCA_032361165.1 Enteromius paludinosus
ATAAGAAGTAGGAAACGATGGTGTTTGAGACTCACAGTATGTTATGTCCATGTACTGAACTGTTATTATTCAACCTTTTGCAAGGTAAATTCAGTTTTCCATTCTATGGCACCTTTAATAACGTTTTGTCAGTTTATCTAAAACATGCTTCGTGAAGTTACATCTAAATTTACCAGTTTTATTAGAATCAGAAATGTCATTTAATATGACTAAATCAGCCTGTCTATACTAAATGACACAAGTGAAAGTAATTTACTTTCAGGTCAGGTATAAATAACTGCTTGAGGTAACAACAACAACACGTTTTCACATTTTTCATTTTGGAATCTGGAAGCAATTCGAAGATTCACAACTTTATGGTAACTAGGTCCAGAGTGCAATTAAACTTGTTGATGATTCATTGACATAAAACACATCAGAAACAGGCTTTACACAAGTATGTCCAAAGCCTGTCATAACTATTTTCGTGTTCTGAAAATAAACCTGAAACGAAATTATGCCACGTTTTCAACAGATGGTGATTAAATCACTCTAAACAGTTTGTTCACCTATTCAGCCAAAAGCTTAAAATGTCACAATCTGTCTGAATGTCCCATTCTGTCTTTGCTCTCTTTTTTATTTTTCTCTTTAAACCCTCTGTTTCATACAAAACTTCAAAGGCTTCTGTTTAGTGAACTAAAACATTGGCACATGCTGGTTTTTTTTGAGGGCATCATCTAGAAAATAAGCTTAGAAAACCCTCCCACCTGGGGCTGCATTGTATTATGAAAGCAGCTTTAACTATAGATTTTTAAAGAAGGATTAGTTGCCAAAGTTAAGCAAATAAGAAATGACAAAATCACGCTTTCAGCAAAACCCAGAACTACGCAATGCAAAAACAAAATGAAACTGCTCAGCAAAAACTTTGCACTGGCAAACATCGACATAAAGAATGAAATTTGACTCAATCTGTGGAAGCTCTTAGGCAATGTTTATCAAATGCTTCTGAAATATCCTTTGGTGAGTGATTGAAGTGGTAAATTACATCAAGCCAACGGAACACAAAAGCGATTCTTTTCAAAGCCTTTATGGCTTCCCCCCCATTATAATTCCACACAAGCCTCCCGAGTTTTTCCTCCATTTGGCTTATTAATTCTACATTGCGGACCAGCATCACCTGCATGACACAATTCATCTCTTGTGTTTCCCTTGAAAACATTAAATTACATTCTGTCTCAATTGCTTATAGCTTACACACGTCTTCATGTTTGATCTCTTTTGCAGATGCTCGTTGCCTTTGGAAACCAGCTGCTACCAGGTTACTCAATCCCTACAGAGCGGCTCCCCGCTGGTTGTCTCAGCCGTCACCTTGTGCAGCACCATTGGTGTGATAGTCTACAGATAATAGCACGAATGGGAGCTACTACATCATCCCGAGGCTCCACATGGGTAGGGTAGTGCGTCATGGTTCTCTCATAATCATAAATATGTTTCTTGTAGTAGTTAGTATTCCTTTCCACAATCTCTTAAAGGTATATTTTATGTTATTTCCTTGTCAAAGAAGAAAATAGTACTGAAAATGTATAAATTAAAATGATAATAGATAAAATAATTACATAAACTTTATATTAGGTGGCCTTAACTACTATGTACTTACATGGAAAAATAAGTACTGTATACTTATTGTGTTCATATTTGTGGGATGTGGGATACGGGTAATGTTAGGGACAGGTTTGGTGGTATGGGTAGGTTTAAGGATGGATTAAGGTGTAAGGGATGGATCGATAAATGTAATTACATACTGTATAGGTGTTTTAAAAGGTATAAGTATAATGTATTAACAATAGGTGCATTGTACTAAATGTACAATTTAAAATAGTAGTTAAGGCCACCTAATATAAAGTGAGACTGAATAATATGTACTTTGTACTTTGTAATATGAACTTTACATTTTCAAATAAATGAATTTTTTATAAAATTTAACCTTCCTTATTAGTCATTCATGGTCATTAAAAACCCATGAACTCATGCTAATTTATACAACTTATTTAAATTGAATTTAGTATATGTAGAAATCATATTGATCCTAGACTATTAAATGCTGTATTTGTTGTTGTCAGTTACATAATGAATGACAAATGTTAACAAACATGTTACCATAAATGAACCATGCTAAATGAGTAATAAAGCATTTCTAAAATGACTGACACCGAAAACCTAACAAATGCAATTTCTCTCTTTTAAACAGATATCTGTGTTTTGATCAGGTACTTTTTTATTGAGCTCACAGATGCTTCCATATTGAATAACTTCTGAATGTAAATGTCAACTGCTGCGAAAGCCTCAGAACAAAGGAAACTAATTCGAGCGCACATATCTCTCCATTCACAACAGAAAAATCCCCATCGGAGCTGGCAGTATGACTAAAGACCATAGAATTCACTCTGCCGGGGATCCTTTGGTGCAATGTTAACCCCCAGAGAGGAGCTGTGCCCAAGGAAGCAGTAAAAAGGTACAGTGCCTGCTGGTGTTCTCCATTTGTGATGTGCAACCCAGTTTCTCTTTCTGGAAATCCTGATGTGTTATCATATCAAAAGGTGAATGCAGTGTCCAACTGAAGCCCCGTCTTTGCAGTGTGAGGTCAGTGATGCTGTTTACACAATGCCTCTGAACTGTGAGGCACATACAGAAGACTCGCCTACACCCAAACACCCACACAGACTCTTTGGCTTGCAGGACAGCCTTTCAAACCGCGCTGGCAGAGGCTCGTCTCCCCCTCACTGAGTCCATCACAGTTCCGTGGGCCTTTCTCTGCCCAGCTGCTGTAAGCATGCTGGGTTCTGAATTCGATGAGCGGAGAGAGATGGACAGTGTCGGCTACATGCCAGGGGGGGGACAAAAGAAGCAGGCAAAAAGGCCAAACTCCCCTGACGGATCTGAGGTCAGTCACTGTAAATCACCAAACACCCCTTTCCTTCCTGTTGTGTTTGTCTTTGACATGGAGTGGAATGTATGTGTAGCGATCGATTTTTAAAATGCACTGTACTAAATGAATGATGCCGGTTGCATGTAATTAAAACATGTAATTAAAACAGGTCAACAGCTGAATACTGAATTCTGTTGCTACTGATGTGTTGCACTTTTCAGAATAATGATGAGCGTTGCTGTGCATGGCGATATCAACGCCAAGGTCACAGGCTTGAGTGTAGTGCGGTTCAGGGGTTTTCCAATTGTTAAAAATAGTTAAATAACTGCATTTATGAAAACTAATTATTTATGGACAGCCATAATTTTACATTAACATTCAAATGTTTTGGGTCGGTAATTAAAAATGAAAAGGGAAAAAAAAGAATGATCACCAAGACTGCATATAATAGTGAAAAAAAAAATACTGTAATGCAAAAAAATAAGTAAATGAGCTGCTTTGGTGCTCAAGAAACATTTATTAGTATTATCAGCAAGTTGCTAAACAAAGTTATACTGCTATTTTTGTTAAAATACTTTTTTTTTTTTTTTTTTTTTGGATGAATACAGGTAAAGTATATTTTTTATAACATTATAAATGCACTTACTGTAGCAATCTAATGAATTCAGTTTAATTCAATGCAAGTAATTGTAATACTGACCAGTGATGCGCGCGGGTTGATCCGAAATGAGCGGTTATTTTTTATGATATTCTGGTCGCGGTCTTCGGGTCGTTTGAAATAAAGATGCCAATTAAATCTTTGTAATTTATATAGTACTAGACACAATTTTCTATGAAATACATAGGCCTACACTTTATTGGCTAAAATTACTGGCGCGAAGATGACGCACAAGCGCAGTCTGCATGTAGAGATGGAGGCGGCAAGAGAAAAGGTGAAGTCTGGGGAGTGGAAGCTCCGCAAATACACAAATAGAAAGACAAAGTGTGGGAGACATTTGCCGAAATAATGAAAGTTGATGACCAAAGTGCTGGCTTAGTGTAGGCTACCTTTTGAATGTTGAATGTTATTAACTGTTAACTGTTGAATAAAAGCTGACGCGGGACAAACTTCCCTCAAGTCGCCTTCAGAACTGCCTGCTCTCGCCGCCGCACTCCTTAGCGCACCACGTCAGCGAGCGCTCCATTTGAAAAAAGTGCGGGTCAGGTACAATATTTTCTCTCTTTTTTGCGGTCCGAGTTGCGGGCGGGTCAGTTGAAAACGTCGGTCGGGTTCGGGTTGTTTATGCATTGACCCGCGCATCACTGATACTGACCACAAACTCTTTAACAGAAATAGTGTTTTTTTACACATCATTTTTTATTTTTCCACAGTGTACTTGTAAGTTAATATATTACTGTATTTATAATTTACGAGAGGGATCTCTTGGAAAGGCATTATCGTTTATGTACCAATGTAAATGGACAATGTAAAAGATGTAAACATTACGTCAGTCTGTTGTTTTAGTAACTGCAGGCAGCATCAAAGAGCATGAAGACTTTTACTGTATGCTTGATGGCCCTTTTCTGTCACGTGACTGCACCTGTTCACTCACCAATGATATCAACTCCACTGCATCAGATTAAACAGAGCCATGCCTCACCACAACTGAGCCGGCAGGTTTTTTTTTTTTTTTTTTTCATTTTCTCCTGCTGTGTTGTTGTCAGTACTTCTACCTGTGGATTATTTGATCTGTCACATGACTGATGAAAGGTCAGTTTGTCTGCACGAAAGCGCCACTGGTTGCTGCCAAATCCATGCACCTTTCATTCACAAAGTTTTTCCAGTTTTATGAAGCTTTCAACTACAACTACAGGGTTTCTGTAGGATTTAAAGGATCGAATTTAAGACTTTTTAAGACCAGCAAAAATAAAATGAATGCCATATGAGCGGGGGAGGGTAATTTCTATAGTACCATATTAAACTGTAAAAGTACTGTAAAACGCATATTTACAAATCAGATACAAGTTTTCAAAAAAAACCCCTAAAAGTTTCATAAATGATACATGCTACATTTCAGCCTTTTTTAAGAAATTGGATGTCAAAAGTATTAATATATTGATTTAAACAATTATTATCAATAAATTATTATTTAAATTAAATAACATAAATTAGGGGTGTGTGACATTGACAAAAAGGATATCTTAATATTTTCTTCGATTTGATTTATAAAGACAATATTTTGGTTTATTTTTGTGCTGATATTACTGTGGACAGCAGATTCTTGATTTATTATTTATTTATGTTTTTTGTTTTTTTTTTTTGGTTTTTTAATTCATAGGCTATTCTCTGTGGTCAGTTCACAGCAAAAGAAATAGTGATTTATAATATTTTTTTCTTGAAAGTCTGCATCATCTTTTGACTCAAATGTTTGCATGTGGACTATTGCCAAGCAAGTGAAATCAGTATATCAACTAAACCTATCAACTAAATTAAGAGGAATTTACATGTATTTACAGTTTAATGCAGCTCAGAGGGACATATAATGATAACCTGGATGAAAAACTGGATGTTTGGAAATTAAGATATGTTAAACGTTAAATTAAAACCGCCAATAGGTGGCAGCATGTCTCTATTGATAAGTGAGTCATTGCAATTGAACCGAATCATTTAAAAGTTGATTCAACGAATCACCGCCATGTTGCTTACAGACGCAAACCAGTGCTGTTTATTTCTGTTGCCGAAATAGAGCAAAAGCAGGAAATATGGCGTCTAAAACGTAAGTATTACGCTCTCGTTTATTAAACCGTTGCAGGAAATAATTTGTAATTATGCTGACTGATGGCACTCTTCGTGTGATATGAACTATATGAAAAGTTATAAATATAGGCATACATTTTCTGACCCCATATTTTAAACGTTGTTAACCGTGCATAGAAAGAATTAGGCACTCGTACGTGCACTAGCTTAACTTATGTTAACTGATTAATTATCTGACAGCATCTCAGCAGCTGGCAAGTTTAGGCTATTCAACGAAATCATAGCCTTTTGAAGTTTAATCGTCACATTCAGCCATATCGCAATTCTAGCCTTTCCGTCTACAAATTTGAGACCTCTCGAAATCATAAGTAATACGTTCGTGTACAGTTTTTTTTTTTTTTTTTTTTAATTCTGTAAGATAACGTTGATATGAGCAATCTCACTGTTTTGCATGATTTTCGCTGGAAAGCAATACATGAAATGGAAACCTGTGCCAGAAATGGACTGGATTCTGAGTAAGCTTTATTTGTACATTTAGAATCATTTATGCACTGCTGCAATTTACTCACATATAACTACTTTCCCTGCAACTAATTCTTATCTCATGAAAATAAAAATCTTTTTTTTTTTTTTTTAACCAGAAAATAAAAACATATTTCACAATATTAGCTATGTTTTACTGTATTTTTTTATCAAATTAATAATGAGCATGAGAGATCTAATGTTAAACAAACAAACAAAAAACAACGTAAAAAATGATCAGACAAAACATTTGAATAGTAGGGTAAAATTCCAAAAACTGTTCTGATGATGTTCATTTGATATTTCTCTCGAATGCCACATGAAGCTGAGAAAAGTGGCATCAGAGGATTTTTTTTTTTGATTGAATCTGAGTTCATTTTATATCAATTTTCACACATTTTCTCTTAATCTCTCATTGGGACCTGATTTTGCTCACAAGTCAATACTGAATATCCGTTTATTATTTTCAGCTAATAATATAATCATCGCAGCACAAACCTGTAGATTTTGTAGCGTGTGGAGAAGCCTTGTTGGAAGCGTTCTTTAAACTCAGTGTATTCTGGACAGCGATGGAAGGGCCCTTTATCAGACAGGAGCCAGTCCAGCTGGCCACTGCTCCGGCCGGAGATAGAAGAGAACGGTGAGGTCTTCTGGTCCAGACGCTCAGCCAGAGCCAGAAACCAGCTCAGTGGGCCCAGAGGTGCCCAGTGCCACAGGAGCATCAAGAGGAACCATCTAACAACCGTAGCTCTCTGCCAACACAACGCCATCCTGCCCCTGGGCACCTGGCGCCAGCATTCTTCTGCCAATCCCTTTGACCTGAACACACAGGAAGAGAAGATGAACAGTAAGGCTTTGATGATGAACATTCACATAACAATTCACTTTTTTGTGTGTGTGTTCAATTTAGCTTCCTAAAGCAAAAGTTTAGTCTTTTAAACAGAGCGAACACAGCTGGTTGTTTTAGTGGCATGCGATATATGCCATATTTCCCTTACTTTCCTGTTGTTATGAGCATATAAGCCATTAGGTCTCTGAGTCATGAACAATTATTTTCAGCAGCATTGGGGAAAAATGCAACCTTGAAAATAATGCTTGACATGCATGTCATAAAAACCAAGAGTCACGGAGGACGCTTGCATTAATGAGTTCACATTGATTATGTAAAGCACAGGTAGACACTGGCTTTGAGGGAGGTGATGCCTTCATGCACTGATGCATGCAATATTCAATTATTAGTTCCGTTCCCTCACATTCCTTTATAATTCTTCTTCAAATGCTTGACTAAATGCGGGTTTGGATTTCTAATGATGTATGAACTACCTTGTGCTGGTATCTAACTGCAGCAAGGGACTTATTGGTATTTTTTTTTAAAGGCGATTAGAAATGAACAGAGTGTATAAACATAAGGCAGGTCTCAAAACAGCCAATAACCATATAGAGTGTATATAGGACTTTGTGGTATGTACTTTAATAAGTTCCATTTACCCAGCATAGCCTTCTTCAGCACAATTCATTAAACGGCCATCAGGTCACCCAGATATGATTTCCCCATGTTTTTCTTCAATTGCTTCCTAAAAGAACATCATCTTATTTCCTCACTCAGTCGTGTAGTTCTAATACACAAATTGTAATTACGCCCATTCCTCCAGCAAAATATATTTCTCCTACTCTTCAATTTTTTTTCTCATCTCCTTTGTTTCATACTCTGCGATCCTCTCATGGCCTCATCTTGATATATCTAATTCTGTGCTATTGCATTTCTTTTTCGTCTTTTTTAAATCTTTCATCATTTTGTTTCTTTGCTCCTCTCTAGCAGTTTTTCCCATTGTCTTTCTTTTCAGATTAATTTTCTTCTTCTCAGTCTTGTAATAATGTAGCCAACTCTTGCAGTTTCTGTAAGGGAAGATACATTTATATTTTATATTTTGTATATTTTATGTATTATTATTGTTAATACTTAATATTATGGTTGACAGACAATTACAAATATGGATTAAATTGATTATGCTATAATTACTTTGATAATTGAAATTGGAGGAGATCGCCTTATTTTCTAAATTCATTTTTTTATTTATGTTTTTAATTATTTATTTACTTCCCATTAAATTGATACACATTTAAATGTAGATAGTAGATGAGAAACATAACACCATTCAATGTACTGTAGGCTATTTTAAACGCACACTGAATGTACTTCACACAAATACATCCACATTTTACTTTACATTACTGTCAAAAATGGTAAATAACAAACCAGGTAAGCAAATATAAAATGACTAAACATAATAAATTAAATGAACAGCGCGAGCAAATACGAGTAGTACATGATGAACAACATCTGTACTCAGAGCACATTCATCACAGCATGCATTTCTGCCCAGGTCTAGTTTTAACTGCTCCCTGAGAGAGGTAAATGCCATGCTATTTATCTATAATTTGGTCAGGCTTTTATCATTCATAGAATGCTTTGCTCATTTTGACTGCAACTTCCAAAAGGTTTTTTGCTTGATAATTAAGTACTTTGCACAAAAAAAGGTGTTTATGTGATTTAAGCCATTGCATGTCAAGTCTAAATTTGGTTTGTTCAATAAAGTCAGTTTACATCTACCTATCAATCTGTTTATATTTATTCATGCATTCCACTTCATATCTTTCTTTGACAGTTTAGCATGGCTTAGATGACATTCTAATCCTAAATCAACCACATTCTATCATCGCCGCAGTTGAAACCGGCCAACTTTCAGCTAGTTGTCTTACACACCAATTACACGCTGTTTAAGTAGCAACAGCAGACGGACACGGGTATGGTCAACCTTTTATTCTTAAATACTTCAGCTGGCTTCACACTTGAAATTTCCCTTTGAAAAAAAGCCAGGGTCTGAGTAGTGACACCCCAGACAGCTATAGCAATGCATGGTCTTATTGCTCTCCGTTCCCTCTGGAGCTTCTACCTAATTATAAAATGCATAAAACATTGAAATGCCAGGGAGACAATGGCAGAAATACTGAATTTAGCCCTGACATTTTCATGCGCGCCTTGCATAATTTAGGTGTCTTTATATTTACCCTTCCCGCTCAGGAGGGAATGCAGGCGCTAGCTGCGTGTATCTAGAATTTAGCATAGGGCAAAAGGGACAAGGAGAACACATCACATGTCCACAACACTTCCATACAGGAGTGTTCTGCAGAGCACGCTTGTTAGGAAACCGGCATTGCAGGGCCTGAGGTTCACCTGAAGGCGTTAGGTCTAATTGATCAAATAATGATTATGTAGTGGTTTTAGGAACTGGCTCGAGGACATGCTGACAATGGAGCTTTTTGTGATTATGAGGGATAAACAATCTCTCTGAGAACAGAGAATTGCTCAAGGAGGCTGTAATTTTCTTGAAGATTTAGTTCTTAGAAATAGATCACCTAAAACTGAAAATTTTCTTTCTGTTAACGTGCCCAAAAGATATATGTATTTTTGCACATCACTTAAATACTGTCTTATAGGGTTTTTTCTGTTTGGCAGGTAGAAATTGTGGCTGTATGGAATGCATATGTTATTTGTTAAATATCTGCATAGTGTTTTACTTGAAACAACACAATAAAGCTTCAGGAAATATGGGATAGCTCTTCTTGAATATCATGATAATTGCTCTCAAAATTGCTCTGAATTTTTCAACGTTCTTAACAATGTTTATAAAAGAGCCTATGACTCATGCTGTGCACCTGCTAGTATTTTGGTAACCTGCTATGCTTGTTCATCACACTTCATTATTTTCGTAGAATAACGCACCTGCAGCTTCTGTTGGTTTTAATGTACTGTACTTTATGAAGCATCTCGGAAGCTCTGTTGTATGTGGCAGTTAAAATAACTTGTGTGTAAAATGTGTTTAAAGTAGATGGTTATTTATCTGGCACTTCCATCCAAAGTAGTAGATTTAATGTCAAACCAGCAAACAAACCAGCAAACAAATCCCGATTTAAAGTCGATTTAACATCTGTTTATATGTCTCTTAAAGCTCTCAAACACCCAATATTGTCAGTTTCATAGAATGTCTGAGAACAAGGAGAACCTGTTGAGGATTTAGGTTGGTTCTCCAGAATTCTGTGTTCTCATCCATTATTCAAGGTAAAGCAAGAAATGTTGTGCGGTCCAGCTGTGGACTTTTACTGAGCCTGAGTGTGCAGAGGAAGCAGGTGCACTGACATAACCATAAGGCCGGCTGTCCTATTGAACTCTGGTACACCTACTCAGCAATCCCCAACAGATGCCTTACTCGTACCATCATGTGTGCCTGCAGCCCCATTACAGTAATACAAACGTAAGCAAAAATGTATACTGTGATTTTCCTACCGCTGCTGCTGCAAATCAGTTTAGTTTAGATGCTTCATTATATTAATTACACGGCTCGATAGGTACACTACCATACACAAGTGGAGAGAATCTCTTATGGTCACTAAAGCTGCATTTATTTGACGAAAAAATAAAGAAACATCAGTAAGATTGTCAAATATCATTAAAGGTGCCATAGAATGGAAAACTGAATTTACCTTGGCATAGTTGAATAATAACAGTTCAGTACATGAACATAACATACTGTGAGTCTGAAACACCATCGTTTCCTACTTCTTATAGAAATCAAGTGTTTGCAAAAGACGACTGA
>JAUMHQ010000046.1:7592621-7603819 GCA_032361165.1 Enteromius paludinosus
GCAGCAGGTCCCTTCTGACCCATATGAATGGGCTGATAACGGCCCATTCAATCGAGTGATAACATCCAAAGCCGCTGAAAGAAACAGCAAAGAGTAAGACCTCAGGATGTAATTTTTTTCCACATAAAGAGAGCCAACCTTTGAAACAAGAGAATTTCTATCTTGCAATTCTTGCATCACGGTTATTGCATCGGTCTTGTTTACTGCATTCAATCTGACAGAATGTGAGTGTCACTGACAAAGCATCAAAAGAGAAGCATGCAAGAAACTTTTAGTAAGGTTCAGCCCTACAAACCTCCAAGTATGAATGTTTATGAGCAATTTTGTCCTGTGAAAATAATTAAACCACATTTAATTCACCAAAAATATGCCCCAGGTGACCATTTTGTAAGATGGGAGATAAATAAATGAAAGGGCATAAATCCTGAAAATGTGTTTTAATTAAAACATGCAAGCATGGCAAGTTAATCAGCCAAACAATTAAGCGAGCGTGAAAGAGCGTTAATGTGAAAGAAATTTCAACAATACCTTGTCGCAGAGGGATTTTAAATGTCTCTCTGTACGTGCTTGTGATGGGCTAGCAAACAATTTTAATGAACTAATATACATATACTGTGTGTACCTTTACATTCAGTACATGTTGGTGATTTTTCAAATTCTGCAAGCTTCTTTTACAGCAGGTGTTACCACATTATAAGGAATTGATAATTGCTCTGTATGCAAAATAATACAAGCAGATGTTCTCCAATGGCAACAGAGGGAAAACATTCACATGAGGAGTCAAAGCAAACAGGCACAATCACTGGTGTTTATTTCAGAATTAGGCACAATAACATACGGATAATTAAGACTCATCATTGTCTTATTTACAATACCTTTGCTAGATGATTAAAAACAGCAACTTTTCCATCAGAGCAAGACTCGAGTTCCACAGCTCTACTAGTTCCGTGCATGTGTGAAGAGCGCACTGGGATGGGTGATCTCTTAAAGCGATAGTTTGCCTAATAATGAAAAGTCTTTATGCATCCTCCCCTTGTTTCAAACCTGTATGTGTTTCTTTCTTCTGTTGAGCATAAATGAAGATATTTTGAAGAATGTTCAAACATCAAACAGTTGATGGTGGCCATTCTGTAGTATTTATTTATTTTTTTTATCATGCTATAGAAGTCAATGGGTGCCACAAATTGTATGGCTACCCAACATAGTCTTTACGAGATAGCTATTTCGTATGACCTCACTCCCAGAGTTATGGGTAGGTTTAAAGTCACTGTTAGGTGTAGGCCATTTGTACAAATTCATACGAATTGGCAACTCGTAAAATATGTACAATTTAGCAAAAATTGAATAAATACATACAGTACGAGTGAGGTCGTATGAGTTAGCCACCTCATAAAATATGTATAAATTGCTATGAGATTGCATCAACTAAACAGTATAAGTTGACGGTACCCACTGACTGCCATAGGATTCCGCCCAACCACCCCCCGCCCATGCTATGGAAGTCAGTGGCTATAGATTAACATCATTCTTCAAAATATCTTCTTTTGTGCTCGACAGAAGAAAGTCATACTGGTTTGAAACAACTAAAGTGAGTAATTAATGGCAGAATTTGTATTTTTAGGTGAACTATCCCTTTAATACCCGACTGTTCAGCTGTTGTATCACCATAAACACATTTCAGCCTTCTGCTGGGTGTAATCGCGTATACATCACACTTTAAAAAAACACCATACATACACACACACACCTACCCGCACTCAAGATAATTACCCTGGCTGCTTATTAGATTAACACCACTCCATAAAAACACATCTGCATATTGCTCTGATACTATTAGCTCCATGCCTCATCCTTAAATACGTCCTGGCACACTTACTGCCGGGTCCTCACAGAGTTTTCAGGGGTTCCTTGCCAGAGCCTGTGCAAACTCATTTGGTAATTGAGGGGAAAGCATGTCCCTGTGCAAACAGACCTCCCACACACCTATAAAACATTCTCCCTGCTAATGAGAGGATGAGCTTTAGAAACACTGAACACACAGAGGACAACTCACACAGGACACATTCCAGCATCGTTGCCATGGTCACCTCATATGGGTAACCAATTACCACAAGTGTACGAATCGTGATTATAAACGCCACAGGTCCTCAAGTGTTTTGAGGAGTGACCGCATTAGGACAAATGTGTGATCTAAATGTTTTATCTCTGCCTTATTAATTTTGCGCCTGTTTTGGACGTTTCCTGAAAAATAACGATAATCTTCCTGGAAGAGATGAAATTGTTGTTAATTGCTAAGCTGGCTTGTTGTTATGTAAAGGCGTGCATGCAATTTATGTCACAATAGTTTGGGCTGCAAAACTCATCTAATTTGAAAACGAAACCATGGTAACTGTGTCAATTTAATGGGAAACGCATGAGAAACGTGACACGCTCCAAACCATTTTGTTTAATATACAGTTTTGAGTCTGAGACAACAACGGAAATCTAGGATTAAAAATCTGATCCAAAATTGGAAATAAAATTTAAAAAGAACTGTTAAAAATATAACTATAAAGAAATGTTAATTATATCAGCATCCATGTAATTTTGCCATCTGCTTCTTTTAATGCTCAAGCTCTTCAGAGCAATGCGGTTTCGTATTGGCTGTAAATGTTTTTCTCACTAATTAGCTTTTTTATTTTATTTATTTATTTTTAATATTCCAATGATATAGTTTATCTGGGCTGTTATCATTATAGTTGTGGTGTAGAATAAATATTAAAATTTAAATCTGTCCTTGGTGTGAATGGGCCTTTATGCTGAAATCAAATTTAACCTGAAAGTGGCAACATCCACTATAAATTAACCGGTTTAATTAAAGTCAGATATATCATTTATTACTGCAAAATCAATCTAAGTGCATTTCAAGTGCATAAGTGCATACATCAATTCATCCTAATAAAAAGAAAAAATATTTTTGGGTTACATCATGTTGAAATAGCTCTTCAAGGTAGACCAAAAGGTAAACCAAAATAACATTTAGATGTAAAATTAATGAGAAATATTTCAGATTCTGAACTCATTGTGTTACTAAACATATAAATGTCTGATCTTCCTGACCTCTCGTAAATTGAATTACACTGAAGCACAACAAGAAGATTTTTGTTCTTAATATTTATAAGCAACTTATTTTATTTTATTTTTTTTACAGTGACTCAATAGTGCACAAGAAATCCTTATAAAATCTGTATAAAACAGTGAAAACACAGTTTGTCTTCTTTTTGTTAGACTAATTATGTTGTGTTGTGGCTTGTTTCTTCTCCTTTTAACGTGTTATGCTCATTTTGATATGTTGCAGCATGTTTCCTTTGTGTTGTGCTAATTTTGGTGGGTTGTGTTATTTCCAGTGTTGTGCAAGTTACTTCCAAACTGTAATACATTAAATATTACTTGTTACTTATAAGTAATTTAGTTCCTTAATAATTTAGTTCCTTACATTACAATATCATTGATTCAAAATTGCAATGTGTAACATGACTCCTGTGTTACTTCTGAGATACGTTCACCAAAATAACTACAGCATGCCGTCAGCGCAGCTGAAGAGTTCTGCATTCAAATACACGCAATAGGCTAAAGCTTGTCACAGCATCTGCAAAAGTAGCCTAATTACCAGGAATATGTCCGAGGAAAATAGTAGGAAGATATTAAAATGATTTCGTGTTTTCTGAGTCTGTGTCACAAAGATAAATTTCCTGACTCGCCATCTCCTCTGATGCACCTTGAGTCGTCTTTATGGATTAAAATTAAATAATAATAATTAAAGAGTTTTTCGAAGTGGTCATTTAAAGCTTTTTGTATTTATATATTTTTCACTGAGTTTCAGTTAATTTTTGTGAAGCGCTCCTTTTCAATATATTGTCTGTGCACCCAAATAAATGTAGACCCTTTACTGATCTGAACGATGTAATACTCTGAATAAAATGATGGCGTCAGACATTTAGTTTCCACTGGAGGTGCTTTAACGTTAAAACATTGTTATATGCTTGAAATGTTTTTATTGCATTTTAGGCAAGTTGTGATGATTTGAAAAGTTAAATAGATCTAACATAGTCTATGATCAGCACTGTCTTCCACTGGCCACTTTGTCGTTACTTAAAAAAAAAAAGAAAAATTATATTTAATGAACAAAAATGCTCCAATAATTTTTCTAAATTAACTTACTAATTAACTTAAAAAAACTAAACAAAATATAATTATTTTGCCATTACACACAAAACTGAACTGTTTTATTAAATGAAACAGTATAAGCTGCTTTGGTAGAAGGGAAAAAAAAGACTGGCTCGGTCTACTGGCCAGTGCGAGCCGGGCAGAACTCGAACACAGAGGATGAAATCATACCACTCTTTCCACTGTTTGGCCAGTAGCCTTGCAACACTTGACTTGCCTTGACTACGCCTTGACTTGACTGTCACACATACAAGGTTACCGCAGCGAGATGAATTAAGTAAATCGCTCTACACATATATATTAGAAGTTGTCCTTTAGTGTCCATTTACAAACCTGTACACCACGCATGGATAATAACTGAGTTACTGAGTTACAGCAAAAAGTAATTTTTTATTGCAATGCATTACTTTTGTTACGCGTTACTCCCAACTTACTGGGAGTGTTGTGGAGTAATTGTGTTGTGGAGATTTTGCAGTATTGTGCACTATATTGGGCTCTCTATAATATAAATCTCTAAAATTTACATAAAAAAAAATGTTTTACTTGTGGACTCAATCTTTTGGACCCTGCTGTTGCAGACAAGTCTTGAATTTGTGTATCATATAACGCTCGCACTGGTATGAAAATTGTTAAATATTGTTCAGCGTTCGTTCCAGAAAATGTGTTCTTGTAGCCTTAATTTAAGCAACTGTATCTTCCACACACTGTAATCATAAATTCACAGCAGTGCTTCTGTCTATGAAGGAATACTAAATTGTGTCCAGTCAACCAGAAAATTGTAGCTGTTTATTAATTGTAACAAATGTAATTAGTATCTTAACACTCTCCAAATGAATCTTCTTTTTTCAGTTATGGGAACATGCAGGTTGGTTTATCACACGCTGATAACACGGCCATAATTTAACCTAATGTGTTAGAAAGCTTTGCACGTTTAAATAACCGCTGCTAAATCTGTGTCATGTCTTCGGGTAGAGACTGTCATAACTTCACTGTACTCTTTCTCTCAGTTCAAGCATTATACTTTTACTTTCAGTGTACTGTTACGTACTTGAATCTCTGAAAGCAGTACTATTCTATTTTGTAGAATGCTGCTTTTTGTTCGAGTGGTCTCTGTAGCATTTGATCTAGGAAGAGGCGATGGAAACAGGAAATTATGAAAGAAAAGAGAGGGAATTTATGAAAAACGGTTTTACAAACACACCTTTTGACCTTCAGCTATTCTGTTGACACACACACAACAATATACACTACATTTAATGTGTGAGCATGCTCAGCTTATCTCTCATGCATGTCATTGATCATGTGTGTGTGTGTGCAAATTGACTGTTATCTCGCTTGTGATTGAGCCGGAGTGCTTGGGTTTTTGTGGGTAATGGACTTTGGCAGACACAGGGTGATTGCAAAGCTCCATATGCACGTGTGATAATGAGTGAAGACAGATGTAGTGTGCAGAGACTGATCAGGGGCATCGGGGGCCTCAGATAGTCAATAAATCTACCACAGAGCCGTAAGAGGTCCATTACCCTCCAGCAGCAGATAAAACCTCCCCTAAAGATTGTTCTGGAAAGAATTTGACCCGTGACCCTGTTTATTGGGCTTTCACTGATTGAATCAAAATCACTGAGGGCTAAAAACCCAAAGTGACTACACAGAGCGATCGGTAATGTGAAAGTACAGATGTGCTGTTCAGAAACTTTGTTGTTCTGAAAATATAAAGTACCACTGTGTAGTAAAACTATGCTGCATTTCCATTCCACAGCATTAAATAGATTTTTACAGTTATAACTGAAAAATCCATTATGAGGGAAATTGGTATCCCAGGTTTGTTCAGCATTGCTACTTTTACACAGAATTATTGCTCGCCATACAGTCTGCTCTTAATTTGATTATACATTATATATCAGTGTACCTTATAATATTATGTTGATTTCCAGTCCATGGAACATTTTAAATGGTTAGTGGATTTAAATTATAACTTATCCTATTTTTTTTAAATAAATGAATTATTTTACTTAGCAGTAGTAAGTTAAGTAGATGAAAGTGACAGTAATAACATTTGTTATGGTTTTCTATTGTATTTCTGTACTTTCTTTTATCAATCCTTAATAAGAAAACAGCGATAGTTACTCATTACTGTAAAATGCTACTTTGCTAGTTACTTCCCAACACTGGATTGGAAAAGTAGAATGCGATTGCATTTATGTAAATACTTCTTAGAAACATAATTAAATTAAATATAAATTTACTATGCCGTTCTGGTTTTTGGCAGTGATGCATTAGCTCAGGCCAGTGGGGCTTGGTTCCAGCGTTTGCATCGAAACTTGTGTGCCATCAATCATTTATACATGCATTTATTCATTTAGCAGACACTTTTATCCAAAGCGACTTGCAAATGAGGAATACAACAACAATTTATCCTAAGGAGGCAGTAGCATTAGAATTGCTGAAATACAACGTTAAGTCCCAACATTGCTCAGAGACGAAAGTGAGAAAGAGTTGATGAATCAATCATCTAGAGGAAACAACAGACAGTTCTCCCCTGCCTTTGCTATGCTCAAGTCTTATCATCTAAACTTCCCTGTGCACCCAGCAACGATCCAAGACAACATCTGGGCAAGTATAAAAGGTTTTTGTTGTACATACTCTGTTAGTGTCACAATTCAATATAGGGATGTTCATATGTATGCTAATGTCTTTTGTCATCCTTCTCATAGTTTTTTGATGTACATAATCTACAGATTATCTACAGTAAGAAAGTGATTAGTTTGCCAAGTCTTCTCTTGATAAATTTTCTCTGAAGCTTGTGTCACGCTTTTGGATTTACTTTGTCATGTTAAAGTCCTTCAGGACATTTATGGTGTCAAATGTGGATTTACATTAAGAGCTTTAATAGGAGCTGATATTATTATCCTAGGACTTGATTCTTTGAGGCTGTTCCAGTGGCCTAAAGTGGTTGGAGCAGCCGGGCTGACTACATTTGTCACCTTGCTTATCAGGGAGTGTAACACTAGTGTAGTTTAGAGTCAGATAGTATCCCACAGCAAATATTTTATCAGCTTATATCATAATTTATAAAATTATATTAGCATGATTTCTTATAATTTATAATATATAATATATATACACATATATATATATATATATATATATATATAGCCCCATCAGAAACTTGCTTAGCTCCGGCACAGCCCCTCAAGGATTTCCAAATGATTATTTTTTCACTAAACATTAAAAAGCTTAAATAAGTGCCTTATATGTGGCTTATAAACAATTGATAATATGGGCAATTAAACCGAGACAAATCTACTTTAACATATGCTGAAAATGCTTTATAGCTAAATGTCTTAAATTATTCCCATAATATTTCTTTTGTGCTTCCTGTCGTGAAAAACACAAGAAGAAACATATTTAGGTTTTCTTTTTAAAAATCTGTACCTGAAATAAAACTGCTCTGAAACTGCAGTGTAGTGGTTTGTGCGGGATTGTTTTTTTAGTCCGGCCCCCTGCCAGCTCCTGTGAGGTTATATCCCCTTCCCACTATATATTCACTCTTTGTTCACCCACTGTCCGCGACCTGACCATTCCTGCTAAATTTAGGCCTTCAAATCTCTGCTACTAAAAGAAAGAGAAATGGGCTAACAAATAAAAGTGTAGCCTGCAGAAAATTGTATTGGTTGTCTTATTCGTTTTGTCAAGAGTCTTGAATTAGTTGACAGCAAAATGTTAAACGAATTTTGTGTCTTACAAAAAATAAAAAGTTATATGTTATATTGTCTTGTCAAAATATTACATTCGTTTAACAATTGGCTTGGCTTGTAGGAAGAGTAGCAGGAAAAATAGGTCAAAAGGCAAAGAAAAAAACGCATCTACACTTTGCTTCATCCTTATTCTGCTCTGCCACTCATGGACAACCTGACTGTTCTGTCTGAGGGCCGTATATTTATCACCTCTAGGCTACAGTTTACTCTGAGCATCACCGCACACGTGCTGCCAGCAGACCTCGCAAATAAAATGTGTGGAGTGCAGTTCACTCATAACAACCCTGAATGCAGGCTGTACCGGTGGTCAGGAAAAATAAAGTGCAGATGAGCTGCTCTGAAAGGATGTCGGAAACGGGATGTTAGGCCGCTCGCTCCTGTGCAAATAACACCTGAGTTACCGTGTTTTATTCGCGAAATGAATTCCGTGGCGCACAAAATCTGGTCGGGTCCCGCGGGCGCAACGCAAACCTCTACTGCAGTGTTCATTAATTCTTTGTATAAAATAAAAGACCTGTTTAAAAAAAAGTACAAACCTTCAATGAGTAAGCTAATGGTCTATTTTATTGTCCTCACGCATGATGCGGGGCAATCATTTCATGTATTTTATTAATAAAAGTAATAATATTAATAATAAAAGGCCTAAAAATAAGAAGAATGAAACCGGTCTACATTAATTGGAAATGCTAAATCCTCTTAATATTGCATATTTTTTATGTTTATCTCTGGCTATTAAAACATGATACCAATCATGCTTGTGTCACGCTTTTGGATTTACTTTGTCATGTTAAAGTCCTTCAGGACATTTATGGTGTCAAATGTGGATTTACATTAAGAGCTTTAATAGGAGCTGATATTATTATCCTAGGACTTGATTCTTTGAGGCTGTTCCAGTGGCCTAAAGTGGTTGGAGCAGCCGGGCTGACTACATTTGTCACCTTGCTTATCAGGGAGTGTAACACTAGTGTAGTTTAGAGTCAGATAGTATCCCACAGCAAATATTTTATCAGCTTATATCATAATTTATAAAATTATATTAGCATAATTTATACCAACATGATACCAATCATGCCGGTGTGGAAATAGTTTTATAAGTTTTACGAATTAGTTTTCATTGAATTGAAAAAAAGTTGGCATTAGGATATTAATAATATGAAAAAGTTTAATACCACTGCTGTGTATAAACAAAATTGATGGCTAAAATGTAGGCGTTCATTACTTTCTCTAAATTTAATTAGCTTTTTTAACACCCCCTGTGAACTGTTAAGCAGGATTCATGCCTATGTTTTCCAAAACCCCCCTTTTTTAAGTTCTTTCCAATCTATTGAAGGGCCCCGGTTGTTTTTACCATACTATTTCTTTATTCTTCATTTTAGGGCTGGGCGATATATATCGTACGATATACTGTATTATGCGCATCTCGTCAATAAAGCCGGTTCTTTGATTAGTGTTTAATCTCCATCACCTGTGTTCAAAAGGAATTCCAGCTTATACACAGAACTGTAGATCACTGAGAAGTGAGAAGAACCGGCTTTATTGACGAGATGCGCATAATTATATCGTGCGATACATATCGCCCAGCCCTACTTCATTTCCGATTGCTCTAATTTGCACTGTGCTGGACTGAGGGCGGGGAGTCCGAGGAGTCAGTTTGCCAAGGTACAGCTTGGAGTAAATCACAGAATGTAATTCTGAGATCATTTGTTGGCACAGCTGCTTCAGGGGTGAAATACTTCTATCGAGCAAACTATCACTGGCAATATGAAATTTGTCCGTATTACGTATTAAGAAAGTCGACCTGAACTCTTTTCTGTGTCAGTTCTGTGGTACGTTTCTATAAAGCAGCCTAAAGCCACTGTCATCAGAAGTTTTATCACCACAGATCTCATTTCTCACGCAACCAAGCACGGGGCACACTGTAGGCGCACTGCGTAAGTCAAAAGTATGAAAGTCAGAGAAGATGATTGACAGGCCTAGATAGATTAGAAAGATTAAACAGGTCAGTTTTGATCACTCTAAGCACAACATCCACTCTCCACTCATGCTTTCCAGTGAAATCACTATATAACCGCAAGGGAAAACTGGCAGAGGAAAGCTAATTCCTCTGGAGGATGCGGCTGCTGATATTTATGAGGGATAGCTGTTCTTCCATCTCCCTCACAGGCATTCCTTGGTTAACGGCAAAAGCGTCAAAAAGAGATCGTTTATCAACAGCACTTTGCATCTCCGATATCATCGGTTAATGTGTAGAGTGCAGTTATAGCGTGAATGAAAGCATTTGCAAGTCTGGAAGGGCGGATTTATTCCACATTCGTTTTTTTGGTTTGTTTGTTTTTTTCTTTCTAGTAGACCATGTAAATGCATTTGGCTAGCTGTCCTGGAGCATAAAACAATTGTGCTGGCATAGAAAAATCGTTAGGCTGACCAGTGAAATAAAGTGGTTATTTGGCTTCTTGCTCTGTAATGAATGGAGGGCGTAGCACTTTCGTTTTTTTAGGGCTTTGGGTTTCTCTTTTGTGGTAAATATTGTATCAATTAAATATTGAAGTTATGGTGAGGTTCCTATATTGGAAGTGAACAGAGGCAATATTTTAAAGAAAATTAAGCTCATATTTGTGGCCCTGGTCATAAAATCTTTTTATCTTTTTAAATTGAGATTTATGCATCAGCTGAATTTTGAATAAATAAGCTTTGATGTATGGTTTGTTAGGACAGGACAATATTCGGCTGAGATAAAGCTATAAAAAAAAATCTGGAATATGAGGGTGCAAAAAAAATAGAGTGAATAAAAATTGCGCCTTTAAAGTTGTTCAAATGAAGTTTTTAGCAATGCATATTTCTAATTAAAAAATTTACAGTAATACAATGTATCTTAATGGATCATGTTCTTTACTTAATATCCTAATGTTTTTTTGGCATAACAGAAAAATGAATATTTTTGACCCATAAAATGTATGGTTGGCTATTGCTACAAATATACCCATGCAACTTCACACCAAGGTCACGCTTTCAAAAAATCACATAATGTTTTTATTTAAAATTTAGGTAACACTTTATTTTGATGGTCCCTTTTGAACAATCAGTTGACAATAAGTAGCTTTGCACCTGCATGTCAGCTAACTCTCATTAGAATATTAGTACCCTCTCTAATTAATTAATCTGCTAACTCTTTATTGTGATGGTCTCCCAAAAGATGCTCTACTGACTATAAGTAACTTTGCAAGTACATATCAA
>JAUMHQ010000046.1:7632108-7651130 GCA_032361165.1 Enteromius paludinosus
TGACCCACAATTCGGTTCGTATCATGATTTTTTTTCGTGGGGGGTGGGAGAAAAAAACGATTTTTAAAACAATTTGCGCCCAGTTTGGTAATAGATAACGGGGCTCGAGCACACCGAGTAAATACTTGAACCCCTCGTTAGCGACAACCGAAAATGGTCGCATATCTATGGCGGCAAATATATGCCAATAATATGTGAGCGTACCACTGATGCTGGTGGGCGCGGTAAATCACATAAGCGATGTATGTGTCGTGATGCTCACTTATCACACAGGATTGTGGATCTGAGTGTTGCGATTTCGGTTTCATATCGTATATCGTTACAGGCCCACTAATATATATTATATGATGCTTGTTTGCTGGTCTTTTGTAGCTTCCCCATCCACTTTGATTGTCTAAAAAGTAACATTTAGTGATCTAAATGTTGTTCCCATTTTCCATTTTCCCATAATGTTGACCTTCCCAAGGACAAGAAAGCAGCATGCAAACATCATAAAAGTTGTCACAATATTTTACTGTAAAACGTCTGAAGACTTCTTGTTATTTGCTAAAAAAAATTGTAATTGAATTCAATAGAGCAGGTTAATAGAGAGGTTTGGAAAAAACACGAGGATGAGTAAAGGATGTTTTTTGAGTCAGCTATCCCTTTAAGTCTTTCTGCTGGTCTTTGGTTCAAAGTGTAATAATTTATAAATAAAATATAACATGTATAAATAAAATACTGGATGTGTTTATGATCTCTGAGAAATGTACTGAAATGTAACTAGTGTTCGCTTGAAAAAGCAAGGAGCCTTACAGTGTCTGCCTTCTTAAAGTAAACAACACCAGAAGGTCTTAATAACTTTATTAAGTCTGTCTTTAACCTCGCTCTGACCAGAGGTTAGTCGGATGGGACTGACATTGAAGCACACACATACTAGACATCTGTGAACATCTGTTATTAGCAGGGAAGGAGAGACTGACATGTTAACTTCCGAGGAAATAACAGCCAGGTGAGGCCCAGATACTCTGTCAATCCAGTGGTCGGCTAATTGCCAGACGAAAGCTTGAACTGTATCGACTGTGGCCTTGACACCTAGCCTTAGGTTTTCAACCCCTAAACCTTATAATTAAAACACCTCACCTCTGACAGCTTGGACACGGTTAGATGCTATGGTCAGCCAGCTTTCAACTTCAGGTACTGATGAGAGAACCAAAGAAAAGGAAAATATCTTCTCTCTTCTTCGGTGTCATAATGTGATAAAGAAACGCTTTGAAAACGATCTGGGTTGCAGTGTTTTTTTTTTTTTAACAAAACATTACACATTTTCCAAAGCTTAAGGGAATTTTAAAGCTTAAGAGCTTTTTTGGCATGGCCTCATCATGCGGATTTACAACACATACAGTCAGTCTGTGTATTGCCTGAAAGCACCATGCATTTCATCTTGACTTCATGATACAAAGCTTTTGTGAAGACTTTGATGTGTTACTTTTGAGGATTCACAAGCCTATAAGCATTATTTTATGGTTTACTTATAGAGCAGTCATTAAAGCTGGCATGAAATGAAAATTCACCCTATTTTGTAAATGTGTTTTATAGATCTTATAGTGAATGATTCATCTGTTTGAGCCTTTTCTATTCCTTCTGTACATTTAAAGACCATGGAGAACAACTATAATTAAAATGATAAAGATTATGATTATAGTTGTAAAAAAAAATAATGAAATAAAAGAAAGCACACAAGACTGTATCTTTCTGTGAGAGCAATGTGGGCCAAATCTGACTTAACCAATTTTTGTCCCATCTAAATGATAAATAAATGCTTCACGTTGGCCAAAACACACAAAAAAAGGCATTTTAGCTTAAATTCTGAAAAAAAGAATTTTTGGCAAGATATAATAAATAAAAAAAATAGACCTTCTAGTTTTTTAGCAGGCTTCCCTCAGAAAAAGGTCGCTTATGCTGTACACATACATTCATTTGACTTTGTTTTCTGTCTTGACGGACAGACCCTAGAGGCAGGATTGCAAATTTACCACCACTTCAGTTTTTTCCAAGGTGTTTATTATGGGCGGATGGCTCATATGGAGTCCCAGATGGAGGGCTCAAAACTATAGTCCCAAGTACCACAAGTGTTGGGGGGAGTGTTTTATTAAGCTCTGTCATGAAACGTATGGCCTGCCACTGTGAACAGTAATAAATGCAAGTCAGTGTGGATGCTCCTGGCTCACATCCTGTTTTTCTTTTGGTTTTTGTGTGTGTGTTTATTTTACTTGTAGGGATTATATGGGATATGCCATGACCTAGATGCAGATGAGATCTAAGCTTTTTTGACATCTGTGTTAATTGCTTAATTGTTTGTTCCACTATAGCTTTTTCTTCTTTTTTTTTGAATATTAACTTCTAAAAACTCATGTTTAAAAATTATTCCGTGGAGGTAGATGTTTGTAATTACATAATCTGCAATCAAAACCACTTTCTCCATTGACAGCAATTAAAAAACACGCTTTTACAAATACTGTAGACGTCATTAATTTTATTGTATCATGTATGTATTATGTATTATGGTTATCGGTTATAATTACACTGTCTTACTATATTTAATTTGCACTAAATGTAATTTTTTTTAGCATATACCACATGTGTAAGCCTGCTTTCACCACTGAATAAAAGCATAAGTTAATTGTGACACTTAAAATTCAGATTTTTCTCAGAATTTAGAGATCCAAACTTGCATTTCTGAGAAATGTGCTTTTTTTCTCATATTTAGGTGTTATCAACTTGTTGTATATAAGTTATAAAGCAAGTGTTGCGTGGTATAAACTTGCAGTTAAGAGAAAAAAAAATGCAATTTGGAGAAGTAAAGTCAGAACTGCAAGATATAAACTCTCAATTCAGACTTTTTTTTCTCAGAATTGCGAGTTTGTATCTCACAATTCTGACTTTATAACACATGTGTGAGAGTTAATAAGTCCGAATGTGAGACTGGAGATATAAACAACAGAGGACAAGTAGTTTGAGAAATTTGAAAGGTGGATGCACCATGGTATTGACTAAAATTGCATCGATCTAAATTGACAACCTTGATTCTTGTACTGGAGATAATTCTTTTGTTTAGAGGTAAAAAATAGAAAGTATTCAATCTGCTGTCAATAATATGACCAGAGGCTGGATGTTTTTAGAACACATGAGATTTAGAGATTATTCCATCTATTCAAGGTGTCTAAACACCAGCATGTCCAATAACAATTGTATCCACATCTTTCTGCTGCTCAGATTTCCCTTTATTTTGTCAAATAAACCCTGAATGGCTATTAACGAACCAAATACAAGTAGTAGGCAAAATAAATACTATGCAAGCATTCCCCAGTATCCTTGAAATACACCTTGGCAGCATATCATAGTATGCCAGGAGGTTACATATACAGCAATAGATCTGTGTAGATGAGGCCATTACAGCACTCAGACCCTAGCGGTAGCGTAAAAGGAAATGTGCCAAAAGACTTACACCTCGCAAAAGTCAGCGTTTATCATCACTGTAAAGCAATCATTTCAGAGGACTGTTCTGTGTTCGAGAAAATAGCCTCTATCACATAAAAGTGCTTCCACCTTTCCATAAACATAGATTATTTTCCTTCAACAATTTTATCCTAGCTGCCATCTTTGGCGCTTGAAACCTTTTTTCATCATTCTTGCATGTTTTTTTTTTTCCCACCATAACATGCTACGTGCACTCTAATAGGATAAAACGTTTTCTGAAAATATGATCAGCAAAACCATTATCATTTCTCCATATAATAGATCCCACTGTCATGCTTATCATTAGATTTAAAAACAAACACTCTTTCTGGCCGCCATATGTGGCGACAGATGTCATCAAGCAGCCCCTGAGGGGGAAGACAGACGACCTGTCTACATAACTGAAGCTGAGAAATTGAAGTTTAGGGGAAACACAGACAGAACATTTGCATTCTCTACATGTCCTTCATCCAAGATTCATTCTTCTCTGGAAAGCCCCAGAGAGTCTGATGTACGCGAACTGTGTGAAAAGGTAGCAAGAGTTTGGCAAGGTTGTGGAAGCTTTATGAGAACAGCAAATGATGCTTGGCTTTGAGCTGTTCTCATTCTGTCATTTTAACTATCTTTTAATTATCTGTCATTTAATCATATTAAACATATGTATTTTAAATAATTAGAACATTGAAATTTCCCAGAAATATTATGTTTTTAAATCACAAGGTGCAGGTTAAAAAAACTTCAGAAATAGCCATCTTTTGAATTTTTCTTGGAGCCTTCTTTGATGGGCCATGCACAATTGTAATATGAAGCAGCCTCTGTATTGTTGTTGTTCAAAGTTTTTAAAGATTTATTTTTCGCATGGTCAATAGGATGGCAGTAATTTTTATAGAGTGAATAAACTAGTCTTCACCAGATCGCCTTTTTATATAAACAGAGAAAACATAAAAACTTTAACTTTGGGCCATATTCAAGTCCAATGCATGTCTAAGTCAGAACTGTTTCCTCAGTTCAGTGAACTGTTGAAGGAACTGGAGCGCTGAATGAGTTGGCTAAAAACAGCGTCATAGGATCATATAGGCATGCATTTTGGCTGATTTCAAGTTGAGGTGAGTGTCAGGCATGAACAAAAGTGAATTTTTGATTGAGTAACTTGTAGATCTGTGCTGCTCATGCTGTAAACAATTACAGATGGTTCAGGTTCGGTGAACTGGTTCAAATAGTTTGCCAAATATAGCTGGTGCAAAAAAACGATTAGTTCCAGATATCACTCTGCACTATTTGTCTGAGGATCTGGGTTACAGGAAACAATAAAGCTCAGTTTCTTGCACAGACTGATAATTTTGCTTCACATAACCTTAAAATATTGAGAACGAGTAGGTTTTACGATTATTTATTTTATTTAATTTTTTCTTCAGGATACTGCTTTTTTTGCCCTCAAAACGTACAGCTGCTGACTTGAATTTTATGAATCACCATTGAATGTGATTTCAGAAAAAAACAACAACAAAAAAAACACATTTTTAATATTTTACTACAAAAAAAAATGTCACCTATATTTTGGATGGTGTAATGGTGAGCAAATCAAAAGCACATTTCAGCACAGAAACAGTAGCCTATCATTTTTATTTTTATTTATATCTTCTTTTTTAAAACACCTTTTAATACATATTTCAATAATAATTATTATTCTAAATGTAAAATGTGATTACATTGATAGTGATTTAATCAAAAACGTTTCACTAATGAACTTTTTTAAAGTTTTTTGTGAACGCAAATGAGCCACTTAAAAGAAAAAAAAGATTGCATAGTCTTAGGCAATTTCATAAAGGTCACATTAATTATCCTATCTCAGCAGGTTGCACTGTTTTTTCATGTTCATCCATTTAATTCTGAATCTCCCTTTAAAAAATAAGGCAACAATAATTACCCAAAATCACTTAGTCTAAATGCTTCCTCTAAATTACTTAGCTTTATTGGAGGTTTGTTTGTTTTTGGCTTACATTACATTTTACTTACACAAGAAGCCATAAATGACTGCTGGGTCTACTAACCACTTTTTAGAATCTTTACATTCAGAACTTCCGGAACACTGCACTAAATCTAGGACCAGAGTGCCTAAACCAGGTAATTGTCGGATTCAGTCTTCACTGAATCATTCATTGCACTTGTCAGAAGCCTTGCTGTAGTTTTTCAAAGATCTCAAGGTTTCCGAACATGAATGCAGATTAAAACAGTCCAGATTCTTTCCAGATATTTTTAGGAAGTCATCATTAATTCCATTTTTCTGAAAGAATTATCCTCTATTCACCATTAGGCCTTCCAGGAGTCCTTGGGCATAGAGCTACATCAATAATAGAGGAATGAAGATAATCTTATCTTCACATCTGGAGCCCTTTTTAGACTAAATGAACTGCTTAAATCTGGAGCACATGCTGCCTCAACACAATGAGAGATTTTGAAGTTATGGTTTCAGAAATAGAGACATGGCGTCAGACTTTAAATATTTATTTGATTATAAATAGTTATTCTAGCTGCAGTCAATATGTGCATATACCTGGTCCAAACATAAAATATGTTAATACTGTTATTTGAGGAGTAATTATAATTGATACACAACCGTACTACAGAGTCAACAACAAAGCAGTCATCTTATGAAATGTGCTGCGCTTGTGCTTTAATTACTACCACTGCTTCACTGAGGGAGATACATTTAAGGCTATAACAATGAAATGGTTTCTGACTTCCACACAGTTTCAGCCATCAGGCCTAATTGGTCATGCACAGTGGGCACGCTGTTTTCTGCAAGACTATAAATTATTAAATAAAAGAAGCATAGTCTTTCAGAAGTGTTGAACTTTAGTGAAGAGCCTCTGTGTCATATACAAGGCCTTTCCCCATGTAAAATTACTCGTGTAGAAAGGGACACTTTTTCAATTTGCTTGCCTATTATAGTTATGACAAATGGAATCAGTTTTTTATGCTTTATTGAGAATGTGTTCACTGGATGTACATTATTGAAGCTTTTACACAATTTTCAGTGAGCATTACTTATTCTTATATGCTTATTCTTATTTGCCACTCAAGAAACAACATACATATGCAACATTTTAGCTCTTTGCAAATTTCTACACTTCACAAATACCACATCCTTTGATAATTCGCTGGTCCCTACAGATCTACTGCTCATTCGTCTTCTCCTCTTTCTCTGTCTATTATTGTGTTTTGCTTTTAATGTGATTCCTTTTTAATTCAGCTTATGAAAATAGCAGCACTCACTGGGTAATTAAATTGTAGCATTTTATATATAATAATGCATTCGCCTTAAATGTTAATCTGCTTTGTCCAGGAAAAGCTGACGTTTTTAATGCGCTCATGGTCTTTTAACACAATTTTCCGTGGGGGGCTGTAGTGCTAAGTGCATGTCATCTTGCTTTTTGCACATCAGCATCAGTGAGTTCCAATGTTCTTTGTTTTTTAATTGCCCACTTACATAATTGTTTCATTAGCTCTTGCTGAAAATAGTTGCCTGAGAAGTCGAAGACAAGATGTGTGCAGGCACCTCTGCTGAGCAGGGCCAGTAAATATTAGGTTAATTGAGTCGGTTACAGTAGCACTTAGGGCTCTCTGCTGCCATTCTGTATTATTTGCATATATTAGGAGCATCGCTGCAGTCTCAGGAAGAGGGAGTCCCACTTGGTAAAGCAGTAGGAATTGACTTATCATTGCTCTGTGGGTGGGAGAACAGAGCCTGGAAAAAAGCACACTACAATACTTTTCGCCTCTAGTGCAGTATGCAGTAAAGTATACATATTGTGCACAGCATGTACATTTTCTGTACAGTTTTTGTACATTTAACAAAATGTGTAGTACACTCTCAGCATACTGTTTTTTTTTTTTTTTTGTTAATGTGTCCCATTTTGCAACGTGCTGGACTTTATCTTCCATTTGCAATACTTCCCCTTCTTCTTATTCTTCTAGGGAAAAAAAACCCAAATAGAAATAATTTGTAACCTTATATATATATATATATGTTTACTCACAATTTTGGTCAGTTTAATTCATGCTTCCTGAATAAAAGTATAATTTTTTTCAAGAAATTATATTTATATATGTATATACATACATACATACATACATATATACATATTACTGACTTGAAACATTGGTTATATGAGGTAGTATACAGAATAATATATTCTGTTTGTACAGTGTATAATATACACAACAGTAATAATATAACACAGTATGATATTCAGGGGTGCACATAAGTTTTTTTTTTTGTCTGGTTCTCATTAGAGGACCTGGAAATTTGGTTTGGTATGCACACTACACGTAGTGTATTAATGGTATTATTATTATTACTTTATTTTTTATTTTTTTTATACACACAAAATCTGAAACAAAAATGAATAAATAAATCAAGTTTAACAATACAATTATGTAAAAAAATAGAGTATTAAATAAAAAAAATTGTGCTTGCAAATGATTAATTGTGATTAATTACATACAAAATAATATTTGTGTGTGTACTATGTGTACTGTATATAAACACACACTCATACAGTATATACTGTATATTGAAAATATTTGCATGTTTACATGTATATAGTTATGTTTATAGAATGTATATTAGAAATGAATATATTTAATTTACAAATACAGTATAAAGTTTTTCTTAAATCTATACATGCATGTGTGTGCATTTATATATACAGTACATAATAAATGTACAGAGTTCACACACATATACTATTTAAACAAAAACTTTTATTTTGCATGTGATTCTTTTGTAAATAATTGTTTGAAAGCACAAACAATAAACAAATAACACAAAGCTATTTAATACTACACTTCAAAAAATTTATTTTAAAGGGTTACAGATGCACTCACAGGATTTAACAATGCCGGGTGAAGCGCGTCAGTGAATTAAATGGTCAACATTTTGTGTTTTGCTGTGAAACAAAATTTAGGCTTTTTAATTTAAATGGAATTCTTATACAATATTATAGTTACTTGATCAAATAAGCAGTCTGAACTTATTTACCCAGCGCATTTTAATTTTGTGCAACATTTATGCGCACCTCTGCTAATATTCCGTTCTGAATTTTACCAATTTAGTATATATTGAAGTGATACATTAATACATTTCACCGTATATGTAGGTCTGTATATGAGTCTTGAGGGAGTGTTTCATAAATGGTGCCACAAGTGGGCTTTTTAAGGGATGTAAGGCATAGAAAAGAAAAGAGGTTGAATTCTTGTCTGCTCAAGACCTGAAATGAAAATCTTTGGAGGTGTATTCAATTACTTGCGAAGGCGGTTGTGACAGTAATGGCGTTGCGATCTATATGTGCACTTCTGATGAGGAGCTGACCCTGAAGGCACACATACAGTAGTCTCATAATTAAATGAGCCGTCAGCTAGATTCAGATGGTGGATGAACCAGAAGACTTTTCTGGAAGTTATTTTTCGAAGTGCCACAGAAATCTTGGTTAATGAGGTAGCTGATGTCTAACTATGCTCATCAGGAACTTGTTTTAACTTTTTGGAGCGAACCCATTGTTTGCAGTAAACACCAGTAGGTGGGCTAATATTTCATCTACAGTATATTTATAATCACTCCTGCATGAGCTCTTCTGCAGTAGGCGATGCGGTACTTCTTAACATGACATACTCTCCTCCTGAGTTACAATGGATAACTATACTTCTAGGCCACTCAGCGCCCCAGACACAAATTAATGTGAAGGCCAGATTGTAGAGTATATAGTGAATGCTGAATTGAAGCATCACATGTCAGTGATATTTCTACTACTTGTTTCTCTCAACCTCGCAAACATTGCTTGAGCCCATTTTTTAACACTTTCTTGTGTTGATTGCATCACCTGCCAAATGTATTACTTCTGTTTTCATTAAATCTCAAGCAGTTTCTTTATATTTATTTCAGATCTTGATTACATGTGCAGAGGCAAACACGCCTATATTGTGCATGCCATCAATTTATTCTGAAACATAAAGACAACATCCAGAGCATAAGTTTGAGGATGATGGATATGAACTAGAGAGAACTCATGTGCGTTGTTTTGAATGATGAAGTTGTGATTTAATGAAGTATGATTAATCAAGTTTTCCAGTCGTGATTAATCAAGTTCCTCCAATCTGCTAGATTGTGTTGTCATTTAGAGATGGGAAAATTCAGGCTTTGATTACCTAGGGAACTAAAGGTAATTTGATTATCTGTCACATAGGGTAATACTTAACGGTTTGAATAACATAGGGCATTGATTTATGGAAAGAAAAAATGGCATTTGTTTGAGTTATCATTTAAAGCTGCTTACAGCATATGTTTGTAGCTTAACTGTAAAACAACACTATATTTTAGTGTTAAGGAATGCATGTATACTGTCTGTGCTGTGTGATACATTCCGGGCTGCTTTATGTAATTGGAGCAAAATAAATACATAAATTTGAAAAATCTAAATATGACTGTCATTTAGATATACGCTAAGTAAGTGGGATAGATCAGTTTTTTTCTCCTCTAGTTGACATATGACTCATGCATACACAGATTTGCTGATGGATATCTGTCTGTTTGCCAGTCTGTGTTGGGGAGCATCACAGACATCTCTTTGGCTGTTTGTCAAGGGCACTGGTTTGCAAATGTCAAGCTAATATTTTCTAGTCACTATGTGAGAATTATTTAAAAACAACTGCCATCAGATACTATGCCAGTGGCATGTGAATGGTCAACACAAGGGAGCAGTTAATATTAAAGGGGTCATTGGATGTGACATTCACTTTTACAAGTAGTTTGAATTGAAATATGCAGTCGTCATTTAATCCTGAAATCTTAGCTGCAAAAAATTGTATGCGTCAAAAAACGATGCAAACTCGTTTGTATTGCGCCACACAAACTGTTTATCTGCTCGGATCAAAGGTTCAAAGTTCAAGCTGATATTCACATTGAATTTTATTACAGGATAATGGTGTATAATTATAGTATGTATTTTTGATTAAGCTATAGCATGTGTGCATTCATACTGAATGTTTTTAGACTACTGTTTTTTCATACAAATAGATCTAAAACCATATAGATATTTTTTTCCTAACTCAAGGTACTATCAAATTTGCATTTCTAAGAAACAAAAAGTGATATTATTTTCAGGCAACGCAAACATATTTCTCTTTAGAACAATGTGCTGTACTTTTTTGATATTTATTATATTTAGATATTTATTTAGTTAAGGAAAATTAATTGTCTGGTTTCTACAACTTTCACTTTGGAGCAAAAATCTGGCTTTAAACTTAAAAGAAATAAAAATCTGACATTTATCGTGATAATTATCTAAATCGACTGATATGAAAATGTGATTTTTTTTTATCACAAATTATCACAAAAAAAATATTGTGAATTTTTTTTTTTTTTGGCGATATTGCCCTCTGCTATTATATAATAATGATTTATGCGCATTAAACTCTTTTTTTATCATTAATAACAATGAGAAATGTTTCAAAATCAGCATATCAAATTATTTTTAGTATTTTTTATCATGTAAGTACAGTTTTTGTGAAAACAAGACAAGCAAAAAACAAAACAAACAAAAAACCCTGTCTACTACTGTATATATTGAATTAATATTATTTGTAAGCTTTTGGGACTTTTAAATAACTATTGTACATTGGCTCTTTGAGTGCTTTCTAGTGTAATAGAACAAAACAAAACAAAGCAAAATTATGCCCATTTGGAAAAATATTTTTTTAATTTTATTGATTATTGAGCATTATAATTAGCAATTGTAGATCTGAAGAGGGCAATAATATGCAGTTCAGAAAACAACAACAAAAGATTGTTAAAGAAATGTTGGAATAACAAAACTGGGAAGGAAGCAAAGGGAAGTTTAGAACTAATATCAATGCTTCAAAATGACAAGACAGTCAAAGCTCTTCAGCACGGCATGTCATGCCAATTGCTCATTCATTTCCAATTATCTACTAATTTCAAGGCAGAACATGGAGTATTTTTGGATTTGCAGAGAAACTTTCTTTTGAACTCAAGATCAGAAAGTCTCAGGAGTAATTTCATGTGCTTTAGCGCATCCTCACATGCTATTAGCTGGTGTATACAGATGCAAGTCAGATGCCGTCGTCCTTTTATTCGTGTTATTATGTTGAGCACTCTAAGATGACTGCTGCTCACAAATTGTCCGTATTAATTTGAATATGTTTCTCCACCTTCTGCTTTTTCCCGGTGCTTTTCATTTGATGCTGAAGTGATCAAAAACCTACAGAGAGGATAAAAGAATAAAACATGTTTTTTTTCCTAGTGACTTTCTATCAGTGTCTGTGTAACGTAGGAGACAGAGTCATGCAGATCCATTTGCAGCATTTATACTCGTAGTCAGACAGGCAGTGGTCATAAACGGCAAACAGGAACAGAGAAGGCAGAACAGAGACGTGAACAAAACCGGACAGAAGTCAGGGCAGGCAGCTAACAATCCGAGTTCCAATAATCCAAGTCACAAAGGCAGGCGGCAGAGATTCGGGCAGAGAGAGGTTCATGGCTTCCATAGCCATGACGGTGTAAACAGGGCAGGATGAGAGTTCATGGATGGTTTTAGTGGCAATGATTAGGGAGATTGGGGATCCATGGTCAGTGGAACCTCCAACGATCCTCGCGATTTGCGCCGCAGGATGTCTAAATTTGCTTTTTAATAACAACTTTGCAGATAGAATGTTCACATACAGCTATATGACACACTGCATGAAAGATCATATTTGAAAAGGCATAATAGGGGCACTTTAAGCCAAAAATTACTTAAAAAAAGAGAGATGACACCAGTCATTCTCTTTTAGGAAGTTTTCTGTGGATCACTGCCTTTGAGCAGTTGCCTGTGGTATTGTAGTCACACCATGGAAACGAATAAAATGCACAATTTTGTTTTAGAGGGTATGCTATGTAATAATCATACAATTTATTCACAGTCATTTGCTGTAGGTGTATGTGATAACCTTAGAAGGGAAGCAAAACACTTCAAGCTGTTTTTGTATTTTTAAAATATTGCTCCGTTACCCCTTGAAGAGCATAAGAGAGATTTAGTTTTCTTCAACAGTTTCTAATAAACCTCAAAAAAAGTCATATTACCATTTTTGCAAAATTACGGTCACACCACATGCTGATTATTTCATCTGTAGCGTGATAAGGGGTTGAATGGCAAAGAGAAACATGTTCTTGTATGTGTCTCAGTCTTTGCGCTTCCATTAGCAGGTCCTTGCTTCTTTCATCCAGCCAGTCCCCTGAGCCCTGTTGGCTTGATCCAGCACTATAAATAGACTCATGCAAAGACCCTCTGGTGTTTTTTTTTTGTTTGTTTTTTTCTCAAAAATGAGCATTCCTTTTTAGAACCCTCTGTTCTCGTCTTCTACCACATCAGCACCTGTTTTAACATCACACTGACCTCAGGTGTAGCTTAAGGGAAGCTGTCGGCCAGTGAAGGAGCTCTGGGTGCATACAACTTAAGACTTAGCCCTATAACCTTCACCTAATCGGCCATTATCGACCAGCCTTGGTGAAATAATGTGTCATTCAGGGGATGTCAGGGGAAAGGGCTATGTGTCAGGCATTCAAAATTCAATTGCACATGTGGTTTTTATAGCAGAAATTTTTAATGTTGGATTCAAACAGGTGATGGTTGTAAATGTCTGACTGGGGAAAATTATTAAAGGGGTTTTATTAATTAATTAGTTGTAGAATACTGCATTAGATTATACTAATATTAAATATTGAGATTTTTTTTTAAATTATTATTATTAAGCATATCATAGTTTACTGAATGAATCACATGTAAATAATAAACATATAGTAATCATTTTTAATCCCTCCCTTAGAAATAGGGAAGAGCTCAGATTGGTAAGCGAGTCCAGTCATTGTGACTGGCCAAATAAAAACTTAAAAAAAAATTATGGCTGGGTTTTAAAATAATAAAAAAATTCATACTGTAATATGTTATATAATGAAAAGGAAAAGTCAAAATTATATATATATATATATAAAAAAAAAGAAAAGATATGCTCCATAAACAGTTATGGATCTGCTCCATACATAAGCTTGTTGGCATTATAAAAGTTTCAACACTACTGATAACAAGGTAGTCTATTCTCCATTTATCCTTTTAATCTTTTAATTTACAACAATTTGGTCTGATTTTTGCATTGGTCTGAACAAAAATATGACAGATAGACTGAATTAGTTTGTAAATATATAGATATCATCTATAATAAATTTAGATAAAAGCGTCTAGTAAATGATTAAATTGTTTAAAAACATCCACAGTGCCAGCACATGGCTCTTTTGAACTGCAGAAAATACTGCTTTATTACGCATTACACGAAGGGAAGATGGAAAGCAAATGGCATCGAAACTTTTCTGAAGACAGTCAGTTTCCTTCTACTTATTTATATACGTAATTAAATCATACAGTATATTCTTTTATACACATAGCTTATGAATTCTATCCTTTGGCACTCTGGCTTCAGTCATGTTTTTACACAATATAATATATATATAATAATAATAATAACTTTGATTGAAACTGAGTAGTATTTACTGTGGGTTTTTTTAAATTGCGATTATCAAATACAGGGATAATGATAATTAAAATAAGAAGCGGGATAATTAAAATATCCTCACAGCTGATATCAAATATGTCTTGATGAGCTACCTTCAATCAGGCCAAGAGCTACTGGTAGCGCATGTTCGATGTGTTGGAGATCCTGCTCTAAACTGTAGGAAACTATAGTTAGTGGGTGTCATAGGTCAAGTATAGTTATTGTTATATTTGTAGTAAAACCATTGTTAATTTTCGTAAGGGATGAATACATCCGTTACATCCCTAGTTAAGTTTATTTAAGTGTACCAAAGGGAGCTATTTGCTTTTACAGAATTGTATTTTCAAAGATCTTGGTAAGCCTCAGGTAAGAGTAAAAAAAACCGGACCTGAACTATATTATCACTACTGTAACTAATGTGTATGCTTTCCAGTTAAGTGTCTGTGATCGACACTAGCATGCCCACGCTTCAGCCTGACTGCCCTGAAAATGTCTTCTGAAACCCTCCTGCGGTGTCACAAATGGAGAGTCGTTGCTAAGGGGCCTTGCTTTGTTTGCCTCCTGCTGGTTTGGGGGAGGCAGAAGCCTCTTTGTCATGCAGGTGGCTATATAGATATAAATATCATGCTGAAAAACTTTGCTGCTTCGGCAGAGCTCAGAGTTTAAAGTGGTGTCCCCAGATTAGCCTCTTGGTGTATGTGATCAATGGAAAGAACCTACACACACTTGACTGAAAATGCAGACGCTCCACCGGCATCCCACCGAGGCTGAGACTAGTGATAGGTCTATTGTGGTTCCCCCTGAATATTTGTGATAAGACTCGGTAACAACGCTCTGTGCTGTAGTGCAATAGTGTGCCTGGCTGATGAGCCTCATTGAATTGCAATTGTCACGTTACCGGCGAATTAAAATATATAATAGTTTAGCTTTTCTATATCATGTGACAAATTAGTGCAGATTTAGTGCTGAAAGTGCAGTACTTCAGTTCACTTTGGCCTCTGATTTGTTTTCGTTGTGGCTGTACATGCAGGTTTTGTTATTGATGTTGAAGACTGTGATATTTTCTGCTACATTTTTTATACATGTGCAACATTTTTGATGCAAAAGTCATATAATACAAAGAATGATGTTATAAATGTACATGCATTTAAAAAAAATAAATAAAATAAAAAAATGAACATTTTAAGGATTTATGACATCTCATCACAGTCTTGAGAAAAGGGTCCAGGGTAATACAGTACTGTACGCTGGGTAGGACATCCAAATGTCATTCATAGACATAAAATATGACTTATCATCTGAAATATGTAAGTATTAGCAACATTACGTGGCCGCTCAATCTAATGTTATCCCAGAGAAATGTGTGCTGTTAAGTGTCTGTGTGGAGCGAGTACAGATGGAGGCGCTGGAGCTCTCGTCTGCTCTTAAAATACTGCAAATTTTTGGTCGTACAGATAAGAGTAATACATATTTCTAATCTGTGAATCCTACGTTGATTTGTGTGCACTCACAATAAAATACAAATCACACTTTTGTGAAATAATGAAAGCAAACAGGATGGGCTTTCTGCCATCACGTCTGTAAACTTAAGTGTGAAACACCGTATTTCTTTACAGACATTTACAATATATATAGGGAGTGCAATGTCTTTTTTTATATTAGTATTATTTATATTAGTATATGATGACAATGCAACATAATTTAAGAGTGGGACATATTTGTCAATTGAATAAATTTTCATAAACCTGATGGTTTACACGATAGAGATCTTTTGACAAATACAGTGTCACATTTAAGTGTAACCACAACATGTGACCTAACCACGCTAATATTATGCATGGTTTTATATCTAGTCATTTGCCACTCTGTTCCCATGATAACTGTAATGCGTTAACAGGCTCAAGGTTTAGTGCCAGCATTCAAAGTGAATGATGCTCTGCATTTTCTCAAGTGTATGTGTTTTCATCCCTGCGGTGTGCATTATTTAGCACTCCAAGTGGCTCAAGAAATAGCAGGTGACATTGTGGCGGGTTGGTGGTGCTTATTTATAGAGAGTTTCTAAATGTGAAATGTATGAATCTGGAAGATGTTGATTTCAGTTTGGAGCTCAAATCACTTTAAGATGAAGGTAGCAGCTCAGTATAAAACACGGCTTGTTTTAAACCCAGGGCTTATGCTAAAAACAAGTCAGCCAACAGAACAAGACAAAACTATATTCTGATGCAATGCATGCTCTGAAAACAAGTCTTAATATCTTATGCAATTGGCTTCTCAGGTGAATTGATCTTGTTTAAGGAATTTTTTTGATGTTTCTACTGGAACAAATACAAGACAAATAGAAAATTATTATATACAGAGTTGTTTGCCAGAATTGTGTAGTGAGGTACAGTATAATAAATGAAAAAAGTTGTTATACAAAAAAAATAGTAATAAGGTAAATGTTATTGAAAAATATTTTAGACTGTTCTCACAGTGTGTATCTGTTTAATAGCAATCTAGTTTTATATATTTCATTTTCTAGGCAAAGCAGCACTTGCTTGGTTTGAGTGATACCATTTCAATTTTGTGTCTACGAGGATATCAGAATGTAACAGGAATAATGAAGTAAAATGGCCAGTCACCACTGTCAGTTGTGACTTATGGTATAATGCACAATGTACTGTTGTCAAAGTAGTCATATCAATCAATCTGACAAGAAACTGTCATAAAATATTGTAAAGTGTACACCTGGTTTAATGTGTGTATATATATATATATATATATATATATATATATATATATAAATGTGTGTGTGTGATTTATGTGTTACCTTATTGATGGTTTATTTAAAATAATAATATATATCTTTCTGCAAGCTTTAGACCAGCCTATTACAGAATCTCATCTGTTGTAAAGTCCCTGGAATAACCCCTGATATAAACTATAACCCACCTTATACTTCACATAAATCAGATTTATTTGGACCAAAAATAGTTCATTCTGAGAAGATTGATTCATTGAGGCTTTTCTTATTGTTTTTGGCCTGCTACAATATCAAATCAGTTTACTTTAAAGTTGTGCTTCAATCTACCATGAGGTGTATAGAATTAGTATGTCAGTAGCATCAGACCTGATGGGGTTTTATGATCAGAGCTCTGTAGGATTTATTGTTGGGTCAGATAATATAATGCAATGCAAAACAATGGTGACTGAGGGATTTACAAATAAACATTCCTCAAAAGCCTTCATCTATTGTATGCAGTATGTGAGCCTGAACCACAAAATAAGGTGTTTGATTTATTTATTTGTATTAAGATACATTATATGAAAGCTGAATAAATAAGCTTTGTTAGGATAGGACAATAGTTCAATATACAACCATTTTAAAATCTGAAATCTGAGGGTGCAAAAAAAAAAAAAAAAAAAAAAAATTAAAAAGTTTTTAAATTTGTCCAAATGAAGTTCTTAGCAATGCACATTACTAATCAAAAATTAAGTTTTTATATATTTACCATATGCAATTTACAAAATACATCAATGGAACATGTTTATTTAATATCCTAATGATGTTTGGCATAAACGAAAAACTTTGTGACACATACACTATTCTTTGCTCTTCCTACAGATATACCCATGTGACTCAAGGGTCACATCTGATAATCAAAATAATATTTTCCAAAATAAATAAATAAATAAAATAGAAACAAGAGAGAAAGAGATTAATGTACAGAATAATCAATTAAACCTATTCCTAATGTGCTGCAAAAATAATGTTCAGATCAGCATATTGCATTAGAATATTAATAACACTATAAAAGTTATCATTACAAAGGTTTCAACATACAGTATAAAGCACACGACAAGCAGGCCATGTTCATAATGTCAGGGCTTTATAGGGTTACAATCTGTCATTGTTAACATGTTTTGTTCCAAAAAAAAGTAGTAGTTTCAGTTGCAAATTAGTTGAAGTAATTAATTATGATTTTACTTGGAATGGTTTTGCTCGAACATTCTTTAGTGTAAATCCATCTAACAGTGGCAAGACCTTGAAGGCACACATTTTCTGTACGTTGTGCTCAGTCTTAAGGCTAATTTTCCAACATGAAACATTAAACATGGCTTTGAATCTTTAACGAATTACCATTTACTAGCCATTGCGCTTAATACTCTGGATGTTGGATAGGCTCACAAAATAAAACTGACTTTGACTGATTGCTTAGCCCTGAATTCTTATTCAGGAGGAAAATTGGCACCATCAGAGGAAACGTACCTTGGAACAGGCTGGTGAAGGTAAACTTTGATCTGCTGTGAACAAAAAACATTGAGTTGTCATGTTCATCCCTCATGAATCTTGTTCCTCTAATACTGTGATAACTGCAGAAGATTTTTGTAGTCTAACATGAATTACAATGTGGATGTTTTTGGACCATTACGTATAATACATGAACTAGATCATTTTAATATTATTAATCTTATCATTATTAGTATTATTTTTATGGTAACATTGCTAAAATAATTTATGCCAACTTTCACATTTCCAGAATTGAAGAAGTAAAAAATAAGCATGAGAATAGAGTTGGGATAATTGCACCACAATAGAGCACCGTATTTTTCTTTTCCATGAGCTCACCATGCCTTGTCTCAGACAATGGCAATTAGAACATAATTGTTTATAATAATTGCTTGCTAGCATACATAACCATAAGACTAATGACTCAATATGGAGAACAAAAGCTGATTGCAACCTTAGTCCTCCTGCCTGCATGCATCGTTTCAATAGCAAAACAAAAAGTGTATTTTAAGACATAGTGAACTGGAAATTAGGTGCTGGGCGTCCAGCCAGAGGAGAACTGGACCCAACTAAGACTGGTTCTCACAAGGTTTTTTTCCCCATTCTATCATGGATGGGGTTTTGGTTCCTTGCCGCTGTCGCCTCTGGCTTG
>JAUMHQ010000046.1:7651230-7667501 GCA_032361165.1 Enteromius paludinosus
TCTTGACTACAGAGACCGTCTCTGCATTTGATAAATAAAGTTTAATTCCCGTCATTATACATTACCATCACTCTGTTTTTCTGTTTGATAATGTTCAGTTCTTTGCTACAATCTGTATTGTTAAAAGCGCTATATAAATAAAAGTGACTTGACTTGACATAGTCACTCTTTAAATCAAAATGTGAATCCCACAGCCTACCACGCCCACCACGCTGTGCTTTCTGAAACTTTAGCCTTTGTTCTGTCTGCATTATGAACATTTTTATGTTGCCAAACACCCTGGCCAGTTCTAGAAAGGTTCTTCCTCAGAGGCAGCCTTTGTAAATGGCCATATTTAGCCAAAGGCCAGATTGGATATTTGGGTCTATGGATCTCTGTAAGCATAGACACAGTAAAAGAGAAGGGAGGGCGGGTTCTAACACTGCATCAGGATGTGAGATGAATAGTACTAGCTTTTTACCCCAGCCCTCTCTTTCTTGTTCTCTCTCTTTTCCTCTCTATCTCCCCCTTTGGTTTGTGCCTTCCTGCATTTAATCACATCATTTCGAGGCAACAATTGCCCCATATGCATCTAAATGAGCATTCAGCCTTCAGATTGTTCGACCATTTCAAGTCTGGCTTGGAATGATTCATACCTATTATTTACACCTAATTTTACACCTATTCCAAAGCTTGTGTTTTGGACTGCATGACAAAAATAAATTAATCCATGGGTGGCGTTACTAAAGGACATACAAACAAAACTAAGCCTAACAAACAACAAAAAGAGAAAAGTGGGCAGCTTAGGATGGATGGGTAATTGCACATCATTATGTCTGTACTAAAAAGATAGTTTAGCAAAGCATAGAAAGTTTGACATCATTTGAGAACCCCCTGTCATTCTTTATCCTTTTCTTTTGTTGAACACAGAACGAGATGTTTAGAAGAATATTAATGCTGGACCTTTGCATAATAATGAAGGTTTAAAGAACAAGTTAAATGTTTTTTGGGGGGGGATGAGCAATGCTTTTACTATATGATATGGTACGCCTGCCCTACATATAGCTACATATAGCCCCCGAAAAGCAAATGATTTGTGAATGTGTTATTCTATGTTTTCCCCCTGAACCAGGTGCAGTGACATGTGTGTGTCTTCATGCTGAAGTTCAAAACAGATGTGATTCTGTCCTACACTGACATTACAATTGTTTTTCTTCAAGATATTTATTCTATTGGTTGGTTTTACAAATTTGTCATGACACTGAATAGGTTGAGCTGATTGAACTGACAGCATCGTCAAAAAAATAAAACTCTGTTATAACGGAAAGGATTTAGGGTGTGAAATGAAGGTGTTCAGGTTATGTTACGGAATGCATGACCTGTCGGGATCTTAATTAAATTCAAAGTCAGTTTTCTAACAGCTAATTAAACACAGTTAATTAATTTGAACAATTTAATTTTGTATTATTTATGCACATTTTGATGAAATAATTATTTTCAGCAAAAAAAATAAAAATAGGAAAGTATGAATTCCATGTCAAATTAAGTGATTTCAAATCAAAAGCACTATGAAGGTTGTATGATTTTGGAACGGATTTATTTTTTGCTACTCATTAAACATTTTCAAGTATACAAACAAGTTAAAATGTAAGAGACAGTGCATATACTTTGTGTATAAGTAAATCTTTTTTATTGTTTTTTTTTTTTTTTTTTTGCATTCTTTTTGGTCAACGTGAACATTTGAAGTAAAAAATTGTGAACATTATATAATTATATTTATTTTTTATACTTAGATTTATTGGGAACACTTTATTATAAGGACCTATTCTCAATATTAAACAGTTCTCAATATTACTTATTAGCATGCCTACTAGTATAATAGTTGTTTTTTAGTACTTTTAAGATTTTGGGTACCTCATATCTAAACTTAACTAATCTACTTACTACTATTAAGCAACAAATATTAAGCAGAAAAAAAGTAGCAAGAACATGAAAATGCATTTTAGGAGAGTTTAGTTTCTAAAAGTCCACAGGGGCACAATTGCTCATGCTTAAAGAAACCCTTATAGGAAAAATGCAAGCAGCAGTAATTTATTCCTGTAACATGCCTTTGTTTGTTGTAACATGTGTGGTGTTTCATTAATAAAGGTGCCGGACCCCAGGGACTGTGTATGACGTCTAGTGATGAAGTGCAGAGTCACACTGGCTTGTGCCTGTGCATATACGACTCATAAAGTGGGTCAGGGGTTCTCCTCGATTTGCAGTCTGCAAAGCAACATTTTGAAAGGAGATGTCTGCCTTCCCTTTGTGTAAAATATTATTAATGCAGAAGAGGCAGCGCAGGTCAAAAGCTTTGTTTTTCCTTTGTTTCAGCATCAGTATGTTTAAGAACAAACGCCTAATCAGACAAACAAAAAGAGAATTCTATAACAACCGTTAAAAATTAAAAGCACGTATCCAGTGAATCACCCCACCCCACCGAGTTCAATAAACTGTCATAAAATGAAAAGTTGCTCTTTTTCAAAGGCTTATCCAAATCCTCTTTCCTTACATATCAAACAGACTTTATGCAATGTCAAGAACATATGTTCAGTTAGCTTTGAGCTGCGAGTAAAAGGAAAGCCTATTTATCATTTCTCCACCTAAATCGTCTGTTAATGTGACGTCCACTAGCAGCATTTCTATTAATGTGTATTTGTTCTGACAAGCTCAAGTCATCTGTTTCTGCATCCATTAACTGGACTTGAGGCTGTTTCGTGTTTATTTCTAAAGTGAAGTTTGAATGCCGTAGGGATTGCTTTGTTAATCCTAAAATGTCTGGGGTGATATGAATAATGCGTATATTTGCATGACAGGAGCATTTATGATTTATCTTGCAAACCAACACATCCATCTCAGTGCAACACAGAACATATACTGAACCTGATATTCTTATGTTTATGTTTGCAGAGATCTCTGGGAACTCTGAAGACATCCCCTTGGTTCGCTGGAGGCAGCAGTGGTTGGAAAATGGTACTTTGCTCTTCCACATCCACCATCAGGACGGTAGTCAGAATCTGCCTGGCCCGGCAGCCACCACCTATCCTGCTAGTGACTCTGCCGAGGAAGAGCTTCGTATCCTGCACATCTCTGTCATGGTATGCAACCCACACTGTATGAGTACTTGATGTTTGCTTGCTGCAGTAACGTCTCAAGGTTACGCATATCACCCTAGTTCCTCGAAGGAACGAGACGCGGCACCATGGGACGTCACAGGCGGGTGACGGTACTGGCCAGGAAGCATAAAAGCATGAGGAATGCTGCTGGCTTCAGCTCCTGTCATTAAGCGAGTGCTGGCAGGGATGCCGGAAGTGTGGCTACGAGACATGGCGTCTCGTTTCTTCGAGGAACTAGGGTTACATGCATAACCTTGAGACGTTCCTCTTCAGGAACTCGAGCCACATCAACAAGACGCTATGGTAACGAGATGACCATGCCCCCAGTCCCTGCCTAGTGTGTGTTTGTGCACAGCTATGGCGAAAGAGAGAACAGAAGAACCTGGAGTGGCTCGCAAGTCTAGTCCGTAGGGTTGGACAAATGTGTGGGGGGGGGTCACAAAAGTAGGTCAAAGAGACCCCAGATAACAAGGCCTTAGAAGCCGCCACACCTCTTGTTGAGTGCACGCTGACTCCTAGCCTCTGCGGAAGACCAGAGAACTCATAAGAAATATTTATGGCATCCATGATCCATCTGCTTTAAGTCTGCTTGGTCACAGGCAACCCTTTCTTGATGGGACCGAAGCATACGAGCAGCTGCTCTGACTTTCTCCACGTGTCCAGTGCTCGCAGGCTCCTAGAAGGGAGAAGGATTGAAAGCCTGTAATACAACTGACTGTAGTGTGACTGTAGGTACCTTAGCGCTGTAACCCACTCGCGGGTACAGGAAGATAGGAAGGGGCCACTGAGAGGGCCTGAAGGTCACCAACTCTCCTCAAAGAACACCATGCAATAGTGTGGTCCTACAGCTAGGTCCCAGGTCGGAACCCTGGAACGTTACGTCTGTGAGAAAGTGTGAGAAAGTGTTTCTTGTCTGTACCATGACATTCAGACCTTGATGAAGCTGGATGATTCATCTCAGATCTGCTTCACCCCTCGGGGTGGAGGATCCATTCTTCTGCCCCTGACTCGACAGGACGTCTGCTCCTACAACACAGCCAGCATCTCCAGGCAGTTGATGTTCCACATGAGATGGCAACCTCTACACAGGAAAACACCTTTGTTCCTGAGCCACCACTGGCCTCGTGTACAGCTTTGTCTGATCAAAGGCAAGGATCGAAGGAGATATTAAAGGGTATTCAGTTTGGTGTTCATGCTCAGTTTTAAATTCGCTTCTGTGTATGTGTGGCTGTAAACAATGTGCAAGTAAAAATCTGCGGATCACTTGCGTGCTGAATCGTGGGACTACCATGTCCGACTACGAAGTATCCGAGTTATCTGATATCGAGGAGCCTGCTCCCGCCTAAGCTGCCGCTACTCAAGCACATAGCACGGCCAGTCATCCAAGTGAGCCCGCTGGCTCAACCAGAGGCCGGAGACCCTGCCTTTCCACCCCCGGTCGCCTTCACCTCAGAGGAACCAACAAGCTTCCCCAACCTCGTCCTACACTTCGGCCAGGTCCACAGCCCAGCCAGCCGACAAATAGACAATCCCGGCACTTCGCCAGGCCCTAGCTAAAGCCGGAGTTAGCTTCAGAAGGAAGGGGTCTAAAGCTGACCTTCTCTCGCTTTTTCTGCAACACCAGCCAGAAACTGCGCCAGCTTCAGCCGCCCACAGTTCTTCTGCTAGCTTTACTCCTGCGAGTGTGAGGAAAGCTCTGGAACCTAAAGCAAATCGAATCGCCTAGCCGGATCCATCTTGCCTACCCTCCCAACCTCTTTTGTGCCAAACCCCCGCCAAAACCGCATCCTTTTCTCTGTACTCTGCTAACCTTCTCCCTATGCCAGCAAACGCAATCGCTGCAGAGCCTACTCTTGTTCCCCCATCAGAGCTAAAATTTTATCAGGTACTGATGTAGACCTCTTTTCACTCCTTTCCCCCATTTCCAGGGTGACTGCGGCGAATGTACCCTTACCCTAAAACAAAGTAACAATAACCCTTCCCGCATCCTGTCATAAAAAGAGCTCAAAATAAAAATGCTAAACAGTACCCGTCTACTCCCGTTAATATCGCACAGCTTTCTGTTGAATTATCTAATCATCCTAATCCTAATTTTTCCGATTATCTTCTGTCAGGCCTGAAGCAGGGCTTTCACCCAGGTGTACACTGCCTCCCTACTCATTCTCACATATGCAGCAATCTCCAGTCAGCCGCTACCGATCCTGATTCTGTCTATCAGTTAATCAAAGAAAAGCTTGATGCCGGTTTTATGATCAGCCCGTTCTCTGCCCCTCCATTCGGTCAGCCGAACTGGCATTGCTACTATAAAATTCTCGGGGGTAAAGCGCTTAATTATCGGCTTATCCTCACCCCATAATTCCCCGACCCCCAGCATCAACAGCCTTTTTCCGTTAGCTGTATACTCTCTTAAAGTGCCCCTATTATGCCATTTCAAAGGTGGCTAATATTGTTTTATGAGTGTCTTAAAACAGGTTTACATGTATGCAAGGTCAAAAAACACTTTAGCTTTCTCTAAAAATAGATTTAATTTTAACCCATTTCTAAATTATTCATAAACGGCTCGTGTGAAGCAGTTCGAAGACTCAGTTTGTCTTGTTTGTTTTTGCCCCTCCCTCCCGTGAGCCCTCACTGTGATTGGTGAGATGGCACAGTCCTATATGATTGGTCTACCGCTACAGCGCTCCACAGACCCAAAGCTTGAACCAAAACTAAGGTGGACAGTGCTTTTGTAAGCGAATCGGACATACCTCTACTTAGTGAACTTTAGCATTGCATAAAGCATAACACTGCGTTAAGCCATCGCTTATCATTACTTAGGCCACAATTACACATAGCCAGGTATTTAGTGAAATTAATAATTCATTCCCTCCATTTTCAATAATAACATCGTGCACACAACGTCGTGTCGTGTCGTCGAGCGCGATAATAACTATGCCAAACCTATGTAACATTAAATATGTCGCTCACATGAAGTTAAGCATTTTCTGGCATATAACCAAACCGCAGGGAAATACCTGGGTCTTTCCCCCTTCGTGTAAACGGAGCTAATGATGAGACAGACAGACAGTCAAGCTGCATCAATAACAGTATTAGACTACATTAGGCCCACAGCCAAACAACAGAAATACAGAATCGCAAGATAGTCGGTTACCAAGACGTGCAGGGTTGTTACACTACATCACGTACACAAATACGATCGCAAGAAAATTTTATCATCAATTATTATTCTTACTTTCAGGTAGAAGTTCAGAGGAGCAAGCAGCTCCAAATAAACTGGGCTCTGGTCCTTCTTTTAAGTGAAGCGTTTGGTGAATATCGCATTGTACTCCAAATTTGGAAAAGCAGTCATCAGTAAAATTATGTGAACACAACAAGAGACTGTACTGCTGAGGTGTTGTTGAAAAAAATTAATGTTAATCACTCATTCTTTGTAGATTCATCTTTCAGAAGGGCATATAAAACAAATTAACTCTCACAGGATACAGCGTCTTCCTCACATTATGCAATTCACGTGGAAATTGTACTGTTTAGGGGCGGGGCAAGTTGTTTGCAGCAGAGAACGTGGGCGGACATTATGCAAAAATGTTACCTAGTGACGTGGCTCGGTAACAGAGAAAGATTCAAATTGCTGATGACTCGTTTAGGCGACTGTGAGCCGACTCTTTTTTTTGATAGACAACAACTTTATTTATCATGCACTGTCAGCGTCACAACTTAGCAGATAGTTTATGTTCACATACAGCTACATGACACACTGCATGAACTATCATGTTTGAAAAAGCATAATAAGGGCACTTTAATTACCACGACGTAGACCAAGCTATCTGTTTGATTAAAATTTTCGCCCGCGGTGCTTGGTTAGCCAAATTAGACATAACTTCAGCCTTTAAGGTCATGCCAATCCATCCTGATTTTTGGCATCTTTTCGGGATCCACTGAAAAAATTATTATTATTTCACAGTTCACTTGACATTCGGTTGATATTCTAGTCAAATAACCACCAGATCCATCATTTCATCCATCTTCTGGATGATTTTCTAATCGTCTTCCCACCTCACGCTCCGCCCGCAGCAGACCTCGTTAAAACTCAGAAATTAGAATTTTTTTTTTCAAATTAGGCATCCCCATCGCCCAGGAAAAAACATGCGGCCACAGTAAAGTGATCGAATTCTTAGGCATCACGCTCGATTCCGACAGGTTCATCGCATTCTTTCCCAAAGAGAAAGTCAACAGAACAATTCTCATACCGTCAACCTCCTCCAGAATCCTTCGTGTTCTAAACACGAACTGCTATCCGTTTTAGTTTATTTCAACTTCGCTATGTGCATAATTCACCAATGGCCGCCCGTTCGTGTCGCACCTGCTTACTCTAGCCTCTTCAGTTCCTTATCTCAAGGACCACATTTTGCTCGGCGACCCATGCCTTCGTGAACTTCAGCTATGGATTTTGTTCCTTAACTAATGGAACGGCCATTCATTTTTCTATAATGATCTGTTGGAATCACCAATTGATATCCAGTTGTTTACTGACGCAGCCCCTTCAATCGGGTTCAGTGGGTTCTACCTTAATCGCTTGTTCGCTTCAACCTGGCCCGTCGAAATGTTGTCTATCCCGCAGTAATTCGCTTCATCAGATCTTTTCGAACTATATCCTATGGTCGTAGCAGCTTTTCTCTGGGTAAGCGAATGGGTAGCTTCTAGTATAGCTATCCACTGCGATAACGAAGCTACAGTGCATTGCATTAACAAGCATAGCCCACGCTCTCCCACTACCATGCCTCTTCTTAGGCGTCTTATTTGGATCTCCGCAAGCAATCAATTCGTCCTTTCAGCTAAGCATGTCCCCGGCAAGGAAAACCAGATCGCTGATTCTCTGTCTTGCTTTGCTTTTCAGAAATTCAAGACCTTGGCAATGGACGCAGAGGCCCTGCCAACCCCAGTTTCTCCCTTTTCGCTTCTTACGTTCCCGTGAATCACCCTTTGAGATACCCGTTCGAAGCATCCCTCGACTCGATTTTGTCAGCCGTAGCACCTACAACTCTCCTCTCTTACCTCACCGCTTGGAAATCCTTCAAAGCTTTCCATTCGCAATTCAACATCCCCTTCCCCGATTTTTCCTTGCTAACCGTAACCTCTTGCATATCCTTTCTTAATTCGGCAAAAAACATGCAAATTGGCTCCATCAAAGGGTACCTCAGCAGTTTATGCATAAATTAATTTTCGGCTGCCCAGCTGAACACCTCGCCAGTCCACAGACTGCTCTTTTACTTAAAGGTATACAAAGATTAAATCCTCCTAAACCTGATTCCAGATTACCTATCACCTTAGAAATATTGTCTATTTGCATTCATAAAATTCGCTCCGGTTATCATTCAGTGCACACAGATCGTACCCTCGACTCAATGTTTATTTTAGCCTTTTTTGGCTTTCTTAGATGCTCCGAATTTACAGTCAATTCTAATTTCGCCCCAAAAACGCACCTGACGCATCTGTCTATTGTTGACAAAGATTCAATTTCCTTTCTCATTAAAGAAAGCAAAACCGATCAGTTCAAAAAAGGCCCACCGGATTTTCATTTTTAATGTTCAACATCCTATCAAACCTTTCCAAACTCTCCTCGCGGACCTCCACTACAGAAAATCTCTAACGCATTCTCCCTGTGAGCCTCTTTTCACAGATGAGAGAAACTGCCCAGCATCTCGTTTTTGGTTCCAAAAACACCTTAAAGCCATCCTCGCTCAAGCCGGTTTTTCAACAAATAAATATTCTTCCCATTCTTTCAGAATAGGTGCAGCAACTACGGCAGCAGAAAAAGGCCTCTCGCACCAACAGATTCAAACGCTAGACTGCTGGTCTTCAAACGCCTTTCAAAAATATATTAGGTCGGATAAATCATGCATCCAAAAAGCCCTTCAAATGCTCACCTTTCAGCCAAGCCCAGCCTTTGGCCCGGCCCAACCCGCGAGTTCAGAGTCCAGGCATCTCAGCCACTACCCGAGCATCACCAGGCCAACGCCTACCTCAATCCAGCCCCTGCTCAGTCGACAGTTATTCTTCTCTCACCCCCCCCAATCACCCTTTCGGTCCCTCCTCCTCCTCTCGTCACCTACCAATCTATCCCGGCTCCTCAGCCTTTTCAGCCTCTCTTCTTTACTCACCCTCAACCCTAAACATGCTTATTCAACCAGTTTTCTCTTATTCTGCTTCTGTCCCGACCATCCCTGTCACTGCTCGCCCAGGCTCCCCTTTGGCCTTTCTTCCCACCCGCCACGACCGCCCCCGTTTAGTTTCCTACCGCCAGCTCCTCCCATGCCCACCCGGCCCCTCCCAGGCCTGCTCCGCCCACCACCCCGCCTCTCTCAAATGGCCCCCTCTGTCTGCCGCCTCTGTCTCTGGCCGTATCTCTGCCATCTAGCCTCTCTCAGGCTTCGCACGGCCTCAGCCTCTTAAGCCGTAATCTTCTGCCACTCAACCTCTATCAGGTCTGCTCCGCCTGCTGCCACGGTCTCTCTCTGGTCATTTTTTCCCGCCGGCTGGCCTCTCTCCAGCCTCGTTTTACCACCCCCTCCCTCAGGCCTAAGCCGCACCGCCACAGCCTCTCTACAGTCGTTTCCTGCTGCTCGACCTCTCTTCGGTCTCTCTCTAACCCCCCCACCCCCCTGAGCCGTATCTACTGCCGCCCAGTTTTTCTCAGGTCCGCTCCGCCCGCCGCCACAGCCTCTCTCCGGCCGTTTTCATGCTGCTCGGCCTCTGTCTGTCCTTGCTGTGTCCTGGCACCCTTTGGCCGTATCTACCACCGCCCGGCCTTTCTCAGGCCCGCCGTCATGGCTTCTCTCCAATTTGGGGGGCTTGTTTGGTGCTGTCCGCACTCTGCGGCTTTTCTGGGGGTCTCACGGGGTCCAGGCCGTGCTCTGAGCATCTGTTAATGCTAGCCTCCTAGGTTTAAACCTCCCAGGGCTCGGGGCTGCGGGGCTCCCTGCCTGTCCCCTGGACAGTCCGCCAAACAAGCTATTTTATCGCAGAGGAAGTGGGAACTAGTGAAAAACAAATGTAAAATGTTAATTGCATCAAAATCCTGTAATTTTTTTTTTTTTTTTTTGCAATTATGGGATTGTTTATCAAAGTTATTTTCTCCCTTAAATTCAAAGAAAAAAGTCATAATCACAAGATAAACAATTGTGTTTATCATGCATTTCTGACTTTGTAAGTCACAATTGCTATCTCATAATATCATGCAATTTTGAGAAAAATAACTCTGAATTGCAGGATGTAAACTTACCAGTTTCAAGAAAAAGTAAAAAGTAAAAAAAATCACCCTTTTTATTTTTTATTCAGTGGCAGAAACAAGCTTCCAAAGTTCCAAGAAATTCTGTAGTTCTGTGGGTGCAGATTCAGTTTGGACTGAGTGAGGAGAGAAGATAGTATGTAGATAAGAAAAGTTGTGTGTAAGATAGAAAGGAAGATAGTGTTTGTTCGGATTCAGTCAATTAGTGGTTACGCCTCCTGGCTTCACAGTCCTCCTAGTTATACTACTGTCATCCCCAGAAGTAGTTAGCCTCAGAACAATTGGAGCGAAGACTCTTGAGGGCATAAGGATTTTAAAAGCTTTTAAACACACTCAGTAAAATTTGTGGAAAATCCATATTTGTAAATTGTCATGCTGAACAGCAGTGGGGTTGCATGGGGCAGAGTTAGCGGTAATGAGCTCAGATGAATGGAGAATTCTGAACACTGGTTGGATGAATGGGAAGTCAGTATTCAAGTCAAGTGTTTGGTGTGCAAATATTTTAATAGGAAGTGCACAAATGACTCATTATTTTATTTTTTTTATAAAGTACAGGGAACATATGGGGTCTCCAGGCTTTGCTGGATTTCCTTTGCTGCTTGAATTTCAAATCCTATAATTGCACATTAGAGCAATATGGCAGTTGTTTTGGATATTTAGTTGATTCTCTGTGCAAAGCCACTGATTACTGAAAGATGCCTGTTGGAATATGATTCCTACAAGCTCTGGGAAACCTCCTCTATTGAGCGAACCCTGCTTGATCCCTCAGAAGCTGAAGAATATTGCATGCCTCCTATCTCAAACACAGACTCTGACATTGATATCCTCACAAAGATAGTTATTAGTATTCTAAAGGCAACATGCGGGAAGTCAGCAGATGATTCAACCTCATTGAGAAAGGCAACGGGATCCAAACAGTTTTCTATTTTCAGGGCATTATGCTTGTGTCATGAAGGACAGCGCACTATTTAAGCACAAATAGATTGTGTTTTGATGTCCATGAACTGTAAACAGCTGAAAGATTGGGTCCAGATCATTAATAATTTAATTATTCACAGTACAGATGTACAAACAAATTTTATAGTGCGATCACTGCATGATTGAGACACCATCGTGATTAACAGTCTGAGGTCGGCTCTTCCGCCGGCGGAAGCACCCAGCTTTTTTTCAGATGCCAGAGAAAAAAACTGCTCAGTCATATATGATTGCACATATAAGAGTAATACAGCATTTAAATCTGTAAAGGGTCTATTTTTATTTGTATACACTCACAATATCAACAAAACATTCTGCTTTTGGTAAATGAAGAAAATTAACAGGGTGCGTTCTCTGCTGTCTCTGTCTCCGTGATGTTCAGATTAAAACACATCAATAAAATGAACTGAAACTCAGCGAAAACGTGACTCACAGACATAAGAGATATATCTGGAGAAAGCTGTATATGGAAGAAGACGCGCTGTGAGAAATAAGGTTTGCTTTACTTCAGACAAAGAAGATTTGACGCGTGGCTCGATTCAGGAAGATATCATGAAAGGAATAACAGATGCATTGTGCAAGCTGACCCACGGATCAGATCGTTATAATGAGTAAGTAATGTTTCTTTATTTTCTGCTTTAGTTTACATTGTATTGTGGCATAAACCTGAACACATGTACTAGTTGGGTTTTTCCCAAACTATAATTCCTGACTAAAATGCTGGAAATCGAGTGAAACGGTTTGAATATGACAGACTTCTACATTTCTTACGATGCATAATATAAAACATTACAATATTAAAGTATTATGAGTGAATGATGAATCCTGTGAGTCTAAAATGTTTAGTATTGATACTCTGCTCACAAATCTATTTATAATATCTATAGATGTTTAATGTCCTAAACAATAAAAATACAATCTCAGATATACTGTAAAATGCTCTTTTAAGATAATACAAAGCGTGCGTCAGTCTATGACTACAAAATCATAAATATATAACCTACATATACTGATATTAGCATGCTCACAGATGTTTTGTTGTTTGTTTTTTAGTGATCAGACACCTGTACCACAGAGTCCTGTCTCTTCTCTTCGAGCTGTTTTCCTCTGGGAGCGCTGTTACCAATATCAGATGTTTAACTACACTGAGATTCTCTGTTAAAACAAGCTTTTATTTTTCTTGAAAAGCAGCAAACACTTAAATATCAGGTATTATGTAGAGGTTTAACTTGTTGAACAGAATCTGTTTTCAGGATTGACTCAACGTCTGTTCACATCTCTGTAGTTAGATCAGTGTGCTCGATAATGTGTCTTTTTACCTTCATTATGTATATTTTAATTATACTGTGTTGTAAATAAAAAAAACAAATCATTAAAAAAACAGTTTTTTCTTACATCTCACATTCTTTCTACCTGCCTTACCTGTCAGTGTCCCTAATGGGCCATTAGGGGAGGGGTCTTTGTCTTCTCAGGTGAGAATCACTGAATATTCATGGCCATTCTCACTCCCTAGCATACAAGCTTTCAGCCACAAAACATGTCTTTTAAAATTTAAATCAATATATTGTTTTCTCAGAAAAAGTAAGCTGAAAAGAACACATATCAGAGCATGTCCAAAAAACTCAAGGGCCCCAAAATCACCTCAGACTCCAGAGGGTTAAGGTTGTGTAGGGTGAAATGAGGTAGAAGCTCATGAAGGTTGTTGTTAGACCAAATTAATTTTCACTGATGAGTGTACTGTAGGTTTCTTACAGCTTGCCATTGACGTGGTAATAAAAAAAAAAAAATCTCTATTTTTATAAATATATACTCACCACATATATGTAAAAAAAATATATACATATATATATATATATATACACACACAACCTAAATGTGTAAATTTTTAATAAGTGCAAAGATATTGGATGACATTGGATTTGTGACATTAATCAAACAGGAACTTTTGCATATAGAGATATAAGTCTTTGCGTTCTTATTTCAGAAGTCAACCATACACTTCTTTTGTCCTCTGATATTGTGTTTTCTCAGGGCATTGTTCAAAGGCAGAAAAGTGATTGATCATTTCTATTTTAAAATCTGAGCAAAACAGGTCATATCTGCTTTGCTGTACATGGCTTGATGCTCGCAGAATGTGAAATTATCAGATGACCTTGAGTCCTCAACTTGCTCTCCAAAACAAACCAATTTGTACGTATTTAAATTTGCAAAGGACGCAAGGGGGGGGAAGCCTTCTTTAGAATAGAATTTCTTTCCTTTTTCACCCATCCTACTCACTTGATTTTGCCATTTTATTCTTAGCCTTCAGAGCTCTGTGTTGTTGCAAGGTGGGAGAAGAGTGGGAGTTTTTCATAAATGGAGGGACGGCCAGCCTCTGCGACAGATGGTACCTACGCCGCATCCCCTCCTGGCTGTGACTCGTCTCGGCCGGAGGGCAAGCTCCTAAACCTAGTACCCCCTAAAATCATGTCACTTCCTTGAGTGCTTTGCAATGATGCCAGTCCCAAAGAGAGTGAGCCGCCAGTGTAGACACCTGTCACCCGTCCATGTCTATTGTGGGCCATACGTGGCGGTCTTCATGCCAGCTGGGGCTTTTGCTCAGCTCAGTGGTGCGAGGTGGTCGTTCGACGCCAGGCTTGCCGTCTCACCGTCATAGTTTAGGGTTTGTGGATGGATAAGCACTCATCAAATGTGCCTTGATGAAAGCCCAGCTGTGCTGTCATTTTGATTTTGATGAGTTTTTTCCTTCTGTTTTTGACAATTTATTCTTCAGCTCATATCTCCAGCTGCTATCACAAAGGCCATGTTGTAAATTGAAAATGTTTTTTTCCTATTTCAGCTTATTTTTCTTCTCGTTAGGGGGTAATGTGTAACCTATTGAGAGCAGCAGTGGCTTGCTTACCCAGGCTGTCGAAGAGCGACCACCCTCTCTCCTGCCACTGTCATTGGGCTTCTGTAATAGACGAGCAATTGAGTCAACTGCAGGGGGGTCTCCACAAATGAACAAGTCACCAAATCCCACCTGAAATCAAATACCGCATACCACTGCCACTTTCAAGGCCTCTGCTATTTAGTGAGCTATTTTTTCACCTTGTTCCGCACCCGCTTCATACTAATATGGTCTCTGAGGTGGCTGTATTCTCAGCAGGGAGCTTTTTTGAGGTACACCTCCCCCCTCCATTCAGCTGGTCGTTTTACAAGCAGCAATTTGCACTACTCAGCAAGCCTGAACATCCATAGGCTGCTCCTGACCCCTGTTTCTCCCATTTGCCAGCCTCAAGCTTGTTCCCCAGTGGTTTATCTCTCTGCGGATGGCTGGCTCAGCTGTGCCGTGCCCTTGCGGTGATTTGCAAACGCTGGGTGGAAAGACGGGCATCTCGTGTAACACAGTTCTCATTGCATCTATATCACAACACCTGACAGCCATCCTCAAATTGGCAACAGAAACAGATGGTGTTGTGTCCTGGATTTAGCACAATAGTAGATGCAGGTTTTTAGACTTATAAACACAATGAATAACAACAACCAAAGGTATGAGGTAAAAATAAATAAATATATATATATATATTATATATAGAGTATATTATTAATCCCTCAAAATAGACAATACGTTTGTTATGGTGCCTAAGCACACAGTATATGACAATCTGTTGTTAGAGGAATAAACTGGTAATGTTTTGGTTCTTATATAGTATGTTTAGTTTATTATCTGTCCTTTGAGACACAAATACATTATTGTATTGCTTTTATTATTGATGAAGTGAAAGTTAAAGGGACAGATTTACTAACAGCAATCTTTCTTTTGCAATTAAAATGGACTTTTACGTAGGGCTGGGATGGTACATTGATACATCATGAATCAACAAACAATTCAGCATTGATTCTGAGATTTCCAGAATGCATCGCGATTCCTCTAGGAACGATTCCGAGCTCAGATGGCGCTGGATATTTTAGAAAAAGCCATACTCTCCTTGTTTCTAAATCTTTACACACACTTGAACCTAAAATAATAATGCATAAAATGTACATAGTTTGCAGTGAATTACAAGGGTGTAATCTCATGTCATAAATCCTTTCTGAGCTGAGGAGAAATTACATGACTCAGAGCAGTATCTGCTGTTAAAATCCAGGCCCAGAATTAATTCCACAGAACTCGCGATGCATTCAGAGAATTCCTGAATCATTTCTGTATCGATGTATTGGCCCAGCCCTAATTCACAGTGAAGAATTAGCGCTGAAAAGGGGTGGACACTGTTATTTTATGTGCCTGACCTTATTTAATATGCGTTTGTAGGAGTTTTCATTTCAGATGCAAAATTAAAGGGAGGGAAGTATTAAAATTAATCAGGTAATGTGACTTATTTATGTTTGCGGTCGTCAAATTACTGGTATTTGTGCTGTTATTTAACGGGAAAGAAATAAGTCTTAAGCCTGTTTTGGACTTGAAATAACTACATTTGTTGTTGATTGGAGGAGGCAACGTAGAGAACAGAAACCATGTGATAGAAGGAAGAGGATTTTTTTCCAAATGTATTAATTTATTTGGATTGCCAGAAGAACACATTATCTAAGTCCGAACATATCCCGCCACTAATTTGTGTTGCACTTGGAAGGTTGCAGTGGTTGTCAAGGAAGTGAGATGTTTGAGTCTGTGTTCTTTAATTTGCGTTTTAATTAATTTAATTGGACATTAAGTACAATGTGTTATCTACAACGTTAAAAAGATATTGCACATGGATTGTTACTTTTTATACTACGGGGCCGTTGAATGCTTGAATCTGATTGGCTGACAAACGTTCAGAGGTGTGCAATTATTTTCAGGGAAACGCACGGCGAACGTAGTTCCAGGCAGCTCTCTTGACCGCATTACAGTTCCA
>JAUMHQ010000046.1:7667601-7710596 GCA_032361165.1 Enteromius paludinosus
AGGTGTGGCAACCGTAGTATAAGCGGAATAATTGACTCCGGACCATTGAATTATTAGAAAAATAATGACGTTTCTCGTCGTGGCCGCATCACCACCTCGGGTGTGCATTATTTTTCTAATAATTCAACGGCCCATCGTCAATTATTCCTTACGTATCTAATGTAATGACATTCAAACATATTGTCCAAATATTTTGGGGGTCACTGTATTTGTAAAAACAAAGACTCCATGTCCGTCTTGTTGAAGTGAACTTGCACACATTCTCGGTGTGTTGATAGGCCATAGACGTTCTCTGTTGAATGGTGGTTGAAAGATATATGAGGCTAACGTAATTACAGTATTGATTAAACTAATGCATCCTTAAAGATTCTCAGCTTCCTGTTTCTTATTTCATTAAGCAATCTTGCGGTATGATTTCATCACTGGATATATTATAAGAAGTTTCATTTGTCATTTCACATTAAGTTTCAGCCACAGCACACTTGGTGACCTCTTGGATTGATGCTGGTTCTTTTGGTTTTCTTCCCTTGTTGCTGCAGCAATAACTTGGCCCTTGGATTAATGTCTTAGACTATTTTGTGTGTGTGTGTGTGTGTGTGTTGGACTGAACTAATAAATCCAGAATTTACGATGTGATTAAAGTCTTTCTTTGTTTCCTACTCCCATCACCTATAAAACAGCACATCACACATCTTGTGCTGGTGCAGCTCTTGGTAAACAGTGCTATTGTTTTTTCCCCCCATATCTGAAATATATATGGATAATTTCCATCTCTTCTGGGAATATTAGAAGATAGTGTTTCAGAGGAAACTGGCGGGGTGGCATTAAGGTGTATACAGAATTGGATACGAAGGATAGCTAAAGCAGAAATCAATTCTTCTCGCATTGGCTAACAGCCAATAAAATAGTTGCTTGACAAACATCTTGTGAGCTGAAGGAAATGCATGCTTCTTTTCTCCATCCTTTTGTGTGTATATGTATATACAGGATATATTTTTTGTATGAAACTGATTTATTTACCTAGACAGAATTGATAGTAGAAAAAAAAAAGAAAAAAAGGAGAAAAAAAAGAGCCCAACAGCTGCACTAAGTCCCAAAACGCTGACCTTTCTGAAATTGTTTCAGACATTACATTCTCTTGTTTTTCCTAGTCCAGTCTTAGCTATGCATCTCTATAGGCACCTGCAAAGCAAGACCAGGATGCGAAGGTGTAAACATCCTGAAAGCTCAACTCCATTTATAAAACAGACCTGCTGGAGATTTGAGTTTCTGCCCTGTTAGCAGCCATAAGAGGAAAGTGATATATCTTTGCGTTGAGCTCCTTCCCAAGGGCCCTAGGCTGCATGAATGTAACCAATGGCTAAGAATGCTGGAAAGAGGGGCAAGCAATGTTAAAAGAGGTGAAAGATGAATCTCTTAGGTAGCCATGAGAATGACGCTCCTGGAATAGATATTTCAAGTTGCACTGCAGTCTGAAACTCTTTGCTGAAAGGTGGGTATTTGTAATGCCGTTTACATGGACATTAAGATGAAAAATTTATGAATATTGATTAATACATAAGGTTGCCAACCAGAATGAAGGTTTTAATGCTGCTGGTACTGCCGCCGCCACATCTGCAGAGTGCACTTGCAGCTATTGACCGTCGAGTGGTGCTTTAACCATAGGCAAACGTTTTCGCAAATAGCCGTCAGCTTTGCCTCGCTGATGTGTCTTATTTTTTAAGGAAAATTAAAAGAAAAAAAACAAACAAACTGTATTAATATTCACAAATTGCAATTTAGTTGGCTACTTATGAAGTTATTTGCGTTTCTTAGAACGAAAAAAAAGTTGTTTAGGCTACTTTGCATCGGAGCATTAAAAGTAGTAGCCTATTTTAGTAGGCCAGGAGATATACATGAATGTACGAAATAAAAATATTCTCTCATTATAAATATTCGTTACAATGTAACTAGACCTTAACTTTAATATCTAATGCAAAAGAGATTTATTAAAACAAGTTTATGAGAGTCATACATCAAAAGCAACTAATGATCAATGAATTGCGTCACCTGTTATTATTTTAAAATGTCAAATCCTTCAATTTACAGGTTATAACTGCATCTGTCTCGTTTGTAGACCTAGATTTACTTTTAATTAGGACTCCATACTGTAACTTAAAAGAAATGCGTTCTCTTTTTATTCATATTCAAGGATTTTTTTGTTGTTGTTTTTTTTTTTTTTTTCGGAAAATGTGCATATGTGACAGGGAGGCACCCACACAAACAGTTGAATTATTTCCTAATAATGAAATAAAAATTAGTGTGCCTTGCATAATAATAATAATAATAATAATAATAGTTTATACAGTGCCTTAGAGCTCAAGGACGACGAGAGATACAGAAACCTTGAAATGTCTATTTTTAAATTAACCAATTCAAAAGAAAGTCAAATATTATACATGCTCATACTTGCACAAACTCCCATGAGTGCATTTCTTATGCACATGGTGGTCTTCACTGCAGTACAGAGGATGATATTTTAATCATGGTCTAATCATTGGTTATATATATATATATATGTATATATATGTATATAAAACCAATGATTAGAAGATTTTATATATATATATATTTATACATATGTACCGATTTATATTATTTAGTTCATTTGAAATAACACAATGTTACTAATGTAACTAATGTTTTGATTTTATTTTTTTTGTAAGGAAAATGACAGAATGCTCCAAAATATAACCCATTTTGGGAGCTGGTGACTTGTGCTTAAAGTTGTTAAAAAGTCACAGTCATCAGTCACACTAAAATAACTTTTTTTTTTTTCCCCTTTGCTATGGATGGTGTCCATGCTTGTACATGGATATCAGATATGGAGGATATTGGCACCAAATAGCATTTAATGGAGGAAGTGTAATAAATAAGACAATAAAACATGGGAGTCTTGACCAGTTCAGTAAATCCCTTTTATCCCTGTGGGTTCTTCTTCGCTACACGCACTTAGAGTTTAAGTGCTCGATAATACCTTGTTTTATGCCCACATGCACCCTTGAACGGAAAGGGCATTTCCTCTTGCCTTTCTCATTTATTCTGCAAACTCCACCTAGATCCGATAAAGGCCCATCTGGAAAACTGTCCTACAATGACCCACTCATTAATATTGGCCTGGTCCCTTGCTCTCACAGCACACACGCTCATGCAGAAACAAGCAAGAAAAACAAAACTTTTGTCTTAAGAAATCAAAATTATTTATCATCCTTATACTTTCAGAGGGATGAAAGTCAATGAGATTCTTAAACAAAAGGTTGTGACGCACATTTTGCATTGATTTTACCAGTGGAGCAGGAGGTGATTTATCATGAAGAAATGCAGAACCATCATCCTCTGCATAGTTTTTCTTCAATAATCTTGACAAAACTCTGCACTGTGGACAGATCTGCAGAATTTGAATTATGTTCCCATAAATAAATTACAAGAAAGGCATTAATTTAAACAGTTAACATTAATTAAAATTAAAATTAACGTGTTTATATATATGTAATCTATATTATTTATAAATAAAAGTCTTTTAAAAATAAAATTATCATTTTAAATATACTATGTATATTTTTACAGTATATAACATAGGTTAGTATTTTAAGTATTTTAGTTAACCTAAACCATTCCTTCATAGCTTTAAGCCACATGTTATATTATATGTATATGGTTTTTAACCACATTCTCAATTCATTTAAAAAATCAAACTTGGCACCAAGCAACTAATATGTATGTGTATGTATATATACCCTTTTTTTTTGGCAAGTAACATTTAAGAATGCTCCAAAATATAACCCATTTTGGAAGTTGACGACTTACAGGACATCTGCTTACAGTTGTTAAAGAATGTGACAAACCCGTTATAGCATCACTTGTATCCGTTGGCTAATTCAATTAGGTCTCCTCATGCTGATAGAATACGATGTTTCGTTTGGTCTTAATAGTTTTCCCTTCATAAAGAGATATCCCATCTGGTCTAATTTTAAACCGCCTGTAACATTCAGCCTTGCATAATTTTCTCTGCTGCGAAGTTACATTTTGCTTGTTTGGCTAATTCAAAGTGATGGACCCAAAGGAAATCAAATTACACAAAACTAATTATCTATTGGATCTGGTGCTGTATGTGGCCGCAATCTTGGTATGGTTTTTATCAAGCAGTCATTAGCAGCATATGTAGATTATAATCGTGCTGCTGTAGTGACTACAAGGCAACGTGTGTATTTTTCTCCCCCAATAATTAGTCATAATCATGGTTATATTTGTAAAATGCACAGAAAACAACCAGTACTCTGTTTTTCTTTAGTTAGAAATGCACGTATTGCATAACTCTTTGAAATCATAACTATTGCATGATTTCTTTTTTCGTTTTGTTTACAAATATGGTTTATTATAGATCTAAACAGTTTATACAAATGATTCACCCTTTTTTTCTAGACCTCTTTTTTTCTCATATGTAAGATATCTATCCATCCATCCATCCATACACAAGACCACCCACCTACCCACACACACACACACACACACACATACATTCATACACACACACATACGTATACACATCCATACATCCATAATGGTTAACCGTTATGAATTTTGACGGATTAATACAATCACTTAAACGGTTTAAAAGGGTCATTTTGTTTTTTTATTTATTTCAGTATTTTACCTACTCATATAAAATCTCATTTTATTGGCCACATTCACACAGCAGCAGAACACAGTTGTTGAGTCCTAATACAGGGAGTGACAACCGCGTTCTGTAACGGAACTCACCTGGAAACGTTAAGAACTAACAACCGCGTTCTCGCTGTGTGAACGGAAAAGGACACGTCATGCACTGCTGAAGAGAGCCGCTCTGCTGCACAAACGCGCTTCTAGTGGGTGTTTCCATGTGTTTTGGGTAACTTAGTGATGGAGAAATGAGCTGCGTGCCATCTGAAAGTTTTATAAGATCTCGTCAGTTTTCTGCCGGAGCCGCTCTCGTCAGTTTTGTGTTCTGTGCGCGATTAATATTCTCCAATTTCCGGGCAAAGCTGCTGTCAGTTAATGAAGGTTTGATGAAAGAACTCGCGCCTCGATTGGACTCATGTCATGTTAGAAAGTGGTAAGACTTAGTTCTGTGGACGTTGCCATGCTTGATATTAATTGGGTCACTGTTGCTAACTTTTTTTCTCTCGTTTTCTTCGTCTTCTGTTGTTTGCTAGTTTTTGCGCATGTACAATGAATCCGCAGAAAACAAATATATTTTTTTAAATATTCCAGCATATTAATATTGTTTAGTCATAAAGTCATAACATGATATTTTCCAAAACCAATTGAACAAAAATCACGATTTATTAATCAAAACTTATTGATCAAAAGAAATAAAAGGTGTCTGAGTTTTACTGCCTCTAGTGTTAATTTCTTTTGGAAACTGCAGTGGTATGTACTTGTTGGTACATATTTCGTGTCTCTGTAAAAAGTGCACCCAGGTACGCAAAAAAGTTACAGACTGCAGCTTTAATTGTGGATGGAGTAATCTAGGCAACTAACCAATATTCTTCTTCAGACATCTCTGTTTGTCTTTTAATTTTCTGTACCAAGAACTTTAGTAAAGTATCTTTTTATTCTCATAATAAATAAGTCTCTCTCCCATTTTCCCTTTCATTTTCTCTATCTCTGTAGGGTGGTATGATTGCTCTTCTGTTGTCCATCCTGTGTTTGGTGTTGATCCTGTACACTCGTAGACGCTGGTGTAAACGTCGCCGCGTGCCTCAGCCGCAAAAGAGTGCTAGTGCTGAAGCAGCCAATGAGATCCACTACATCCCATCTGTGCTGATGGGTGGACAAGCCCGGGAAAGTTTGAGAAATTCACGTGGACAAGGGCACAACTCAAGCGGCACCCTCAGCATCCGAGAGACTCCAATCTTGGATGGGTATGAGTATGACATCACAGACCTACGCCACCACCTGCAGCGGGAATGCATGAACGGCGGCGAGGACTTTACCAGTCAGATGACACGTACGCTTGACTCGCTTCAAGGGTGCAATGACAAAGCCAGCATGGATCTCACTCCAGGTTTGTGAGCCCACAGCACACTGAACTTCATGAGTGTAGGGATAAAAAAAATAAATTATTAAATAATAATAATATTAATCATTTACTCCCACTAATACAATTTCAAGTATGAGCAGTCACTGGACATTTTTTTATGCAATTTTTTTATGAATAGAGCTTTTAAGTAGTGTTTTTTTCAGTTAATGTTAAAAAACTGTTGTGCTGTTCAACATGTTTGTGGGGAAAAAAAAGTCTTTGATTTTATAAAAAACAAAAACAAAAAAAATACAGTAAAATTATGAATATTTGAAAGGGTTAGTTCATTCAAAATATCTGTCATTAGTTACTTACCCTCATGTCAATCCAAACCCGTAAGACTTCAGTTTATTTTCAGATAAAAGATACACAAATAAAGACATTTTGATGAAATCCATGAACTTTCTGACCCTGCATGGGTCTTACCACGATCAAGGCACAAAAACGCAGTGAGTACACTGGATCAACCAATTTATTGAAAATATCTTATTTACATGACAAAGAGAGGGTGGATGTCATGACTTTCAATTATATTGTGAATTATACTTGAATCTTTTTCTTACCAAATCAGAAAACTTGAAATTTCATACTTTCATAATTCCACTTTCCCTTTCAGTCAGTCAGTCAATTTGACGTTGCGTCAATGACTGTCGTCATGAGAGACCAATCTTAGATCAGATCAGAATTGGCCTGTGAGAGTACGCCAACCACTCAAAGTGCATACAGGTATTTAAGGTGGCGACGTGCCTCACCATATAGCTTCTTGCTTTGAAGCCTTTGCTCATGGAAAAAAGCTGTGGAAGAAAACTCTTGGTCGGCGTGTCCTGCAGGAAAAGTCCTGATCACCATTGGTTGTGCATTGCTGTGCAGCGGTCCTCGCCTTGGCAGTCCCAGCTTTCTAAAACAGCAAATTTATAAAACGGTGATAAGTGATGTCTTCTGGATAAGCTTTTTAAACCGTGTGCTTCTGGGTGCAGTAGTTTCCTCGCCTCTGATGGCGGTCATGATTGTTGCCTCACGTGTTTGGGTCTTAAGCATGTTCATGGATGGTTAATGTCCTCATTGTTCATGGTGTTGCTGAGATCATGGCTTTCTTTTGTTAGAAGGCTAGCAACGTCCTTTCTAGTTTGGCGGTTCCTAAGGACTCCTTGGCTACATCGGCTAGCGGTTTTGGGGGATCTGATGGTTAAAATTCAAAATCATCCCCGATCTATGGAGCCTGCATGTGTGAATTCTGGACGGGGCATGGCAGACCTCACTGGCCTTCCCCAGACAGTGGTGAATACCATCACTTCGGCTAGAGCCCCCTCTACGAGGCAAGTCTATGCTCTGAAATGGGGTCTGTTCATTGACTGGTTGGGATGGTCATGATGGACAGGCCCCGATCGGTCAGGCTCACTCAGCCTGACCTTTCGGCTGAGTGACGCTGTCATGGCACAGGCTGGGTTGTATCAGCCCACCCCTTGATGGCACCCCATGATGTCAGTCATTAATGTAACATCAAAGTGACTGACTGAAAGGGAACATCTTGGTTATGTCTGATCCCTGAAGGAGGGAACAGAAACATTACCTCCATCCTGCCACAAACCTGAGGCCTGCACTGGGTGGGCTGGTTACAATCGGCTCCTCAGCAAAAAACTATATGGAGAGGCTTGCCGCAATCTTGAATGCAGTGGGAGTGGCTGCACTCTCACCGGCCAATCCCGATTGATTTCTAAGATCAGAGTGGATTGGTCTCTCAGACGAGACCTCATAACGCCAATCATTGATGTAACGTCTCCACTCCCTCATTCAGGGAACAAGGGTTACAGATGTAACCAAGACTTTCATAATTATTCCTAAATTGTTATTGTCCTTTTACACCCCTTTTTTTTTTTTAATTGAATGCTTCATTACCTATTCATTGTACAGTAGTTGCAGGGCCTTCTTTTTGTGTTTTATGAAAATAAGTAATACAGCTTTTTTTACGAGAGGGAGTAATTTATATCATTTTAATTTTTGAGTGACCTACCCTTTTACCTTGCCCAACAATATTTGGGCCATAAAATTTCCAAAAAAACCTCAGAGAGTAACCTTAGTAATTTTAATAGCATGCTTTAATCATTCACTAAATTAATTCACGCTCCTAATTCATTTTTTTTTTTTATTTAGTTCCCAACTTCAGAGATATATATCTCTTGCAATGTTGGGAAGGTTACTTTGGGAAAGTAATAGGTTACGGATTACAAGTTACCATATCTAAAATGTAATAAGCAGTTAACTATTTCAGTAACTTTATTAAAGTAAGCTTACTTTTGAGTACTAAATTTCTGATGTTTTCAACTGTTAGCCGTTTCCAAACATGTAAACGTAAACCAAGGATAGGTGAATGCAAATGATCGCAGCATAAAACATTAGGTTCTTTCTAAATTCATTAAATAATAATAATAATAATAATAATAATAATAATAATATATATATATATAAAACATTTAGAAATTGAACATGTATAAACCGAAATGCATTATTCTGATTTATGCATATATACACTGTGACACTAAATCTATTTTTACATCCAGGAGCCTGTGAGATTTAAATTGCATGTGCTAAGCACATCATTTGCACGTTGCTGGTCCTGAAAATATTTATTTCACCTCGAGAGCTCAAGAGTCAGCAGGAGAGTTCGCCTTTTCGATATGCAGCTACGAGCGAGAAAGCCTGGGTTAAGTGTGAGCTCCAGAAATTGGATAAAGCCTATATCAAAACAGCTGCAAAGAGGAAATCAACATGACACATTTATTTATTTAGCTAGCTAAAGCTATTTTCCCAAATAATATTAAAGTAATAACACTATATATTCCTGCTAAGCAAAACTGCTTATTTAGCCGTGGGTTCATGGCACCCAAGGCACCCATTTCAGCTCTGCTATAGTCAAGAATAGATACGAGTCATATGACCAGACCTGAGTCTGTTCCAGAGTGGCCGTGTCTATTGGACACACAGAATTTGGAATGGCCGTCTCTTATCAGATGTGAAATGATGTTGATGTTTGCCTTGAAGAGTAGCCCATTATAAATACCCCTAAAAAGCTTTGCAGGAGAGGAGCGATTTCATGCTGTCACAGTAATTTGCCTAATACAATAAAAACCCTGCAGTGCCAGTTGTCTTTGTTGTGCAATTTACTCATTATGAAGGGGCAGACTAACTACGGGGGATGGCAATATTGCGTAATGGTGAATGACGGAATGTCATATCCTGAATCGCTGGGCTGTGAAGGCTCTCAGTTGCTTCATTGTAAGGTAACCCTGAATATACTTCACATAGACCACTTAATCTTGTCCTTCTGAATGGCAAGCGTTTACATAAAGTGTCTCCACAATCCCTTGGTGGACTGTTATTTGCCGCTCATCTGTCTGCATTCATTCCTAATTGTAACCTTTTTTCCAACAGGGAACGATAGCACAAAACTGTCCCTAATGAGCAAGTACAAGGACAACATCATAGCTACCAGTCCTGTCGACAGCAACCACCAGCAAAACACACTCCTCCCACACAACACCTCCACCAACCAACGGAAGCGCTTGTCCAGCAAAACACACGGTGAGTCTGGTTATCGGGGTGAAATGGTTCCTATATAATCACATGGTTTGTCATCCAGTCTGTAAGTTTTGTTTACTAACTTAGCATAATGCTAGTTGATTAGCCTGTTAGCTTAGCCTATATTCACTTAAACTGAATAGGGCCAGATTTATTAACTGTTTTTTTTTTTCCCTTAAAATAGGACTGTCCAGCCCAGTCTCACATATTTTAGGGGGTGGCTAATTCATACAAATTCGTACAACCTCACTCGTACAAATTAATTTCTTTTTTGCTAAATCATGCATATTTTATGAGTTGCCCTTACAAAAAATATCTGCTGTACATTAAAATATAACTGCAGTACAAAGCAGTACAAATGCAGTGCAATGAAGTACAACTGGAGATTTGAAGTATTATAAAGTATATAACTGCAGTTCAACAGCAGTGAAACGAAGTATAATGCAGTGCTGATACAGTATAACTGCAGTTCAGTGATATGCTGAAATGCATGTGAAGATTTCAGATGCAAAAACTTCTGTCTGATTAATTTTCTTTTTATGAGCATTTTTAAAAGTAAGCTCCATGATTTTACTTAAATGGGAATGATGTTATTTTCATGTTTCATGTTTTCATGTTGAGGCCCTGTACTGCAGTTGTATTGTGCAACATAGCAAGTGCTGTTACATTAGAGTTTGCAAGTGTCTATCTATTTTTTTCTTTCGTAATGTAGACTTACTATAAAATATTCGTACAAAAAATATTTTTGTGCAAAAATCTGCGGTATTTGTAAAAAAATATTTTTTTTGTAAGGGTGCCAATTCATATGAATTTGTACGAATTACCTACACCTAACCCTGGCCCTAAAACATGGTCATATGAAGTCATATGAATTTGTATGAATTGGCACAAATTTTCCACCTTGTATGAATGCCTACAAATTGGTCATGAAACTGTGTTGGACTGTCAGGATTTATTAAAAATGAGCAAAATTAGCACTGCAAAGGCATGGACACTACTTTATTGAATAAGCATTTGTAGGAGTTTCAGATGCAAATTTTTAGGAGGATTCTATTAAAATGAATCATGCAAATTACATTTTACTAGTGTTTGCACCATTACTTAACGCCCAAAAAAAGCATGTCTTAGACTATTTTGCATCTGTGTCATAAGTAGATCACCCGCATCAAATGAGCATCGGCTCTGCTTATTTGTGACACCGCAAATTTTGTGTTTGGTGTATTTCTTTGTTTGATATGTACAGTAAATTATAAGTTGTGTCTGTGTTCTTTAATTTGCACTGTCAGTATGTCAGTAAATTACTCATGTAACTTTCCTCTGTTTTGGAATTGCACTCCTCTGCTAATTTGTTTGGTAAATCTGGCCCATAATTGCAGCAATCTTTAGTGCAATTACACTACCATTAAAAAGTGTGTGTATGTACGTTGTTGTTGTTTTTTTTTTTAAGATGTCTCCTGTGCTCACCAAAGCATGATCCATTAAAAATCATTTTAAAATGCTAACTAGGTGCATTTATTTGATATAGACATTTTTGTAGCATTAGAAATGTGACTACTGTCATTTTGTGCAATTAAATGCATCCTTGCTGCATAAAAGTATAAAATAATAATAATAAAGCTTATGAATAATAGTGTATGTGCATACATCATTTAATAAGACAAAACAAATAAATAAATAGAGTATTTTCAGCGTTTACATAATTGATAGGTTGTACAGTTGGCCATACCGTTAAACATTTTGATTACAAATAGGATGCGCTGCTGGTAATAATTATGTACTTTATTAACATTGATTGAACAGTACAGAAACCATAACCACAGAACCGCAATACAGACCAAACCATGAGAAATGTGAGCCATTACACCCCCATCTCATTCCAAGCACCGTCTATCTCTGTAATCATAACCACACACACAAATATTTGTCTTCCACTCTCTTGGCTATCCCATTGCTGGTTTGTTCTTTTCTTCCTCTGGCTTTACGCTTGGCTGATCAGATTCCTAAAAATATTGATTTGATGATTAATTCATATGATATTGGTTGAAGGTGGTGGTGGTGTTTTTTTATGGAAACATGCCTAAAGATATCTACTGTCAAATACAAGTTCTTTTCTCGTACATTTACTTTGAGCACAAATCGCTGATGTCCACTGAAGTGTTTTCTTTGAGTACGATTCTGATTTCCTTGCTGGGCAAATATTTGACTCTCTGCTCATGCTTTAATGCTTCATTACCTCACTCCAGCGGATGTACGGCCTCTCTCTGACCTTCAGACCAGCCTTTTTTAATACCCAATGCACTTGGATTGTGCATTCACTGCGGATGAATGTACATATGTAAAGGTGCACTCAGGAATTCTAGCCTAATAATAATAAAAAGTTTAAAAAAATTGCACTCCTGTAAAGACTTCAGCCCTATCTAATAAAAGCTGTTAGTATTAGAGTGGGTTACCATGCTGAGATCACATGATCAGCTGAATGTTGCTCATGTTATTTCAGGTTTTTCTCCCTCATTATAGGGCACTTTCACAGCCTATAAAGTACTCATGGAACAGTACATTTAATGCTTACCAAGGCTACAGAACAGCATTGTGAAATATTAGTCCAGTTTAAACCCTTTTTTTGCTTTTCGGGTGCATTTAAAAATGTTATTTATTCCTGTGATTGCAAAGTTAAATTTTCAGCAGCTGTTACTCTAGTCTTTAGAATCTAATTTGGTGCTCATTTCTTTACATATTTCTATTTTGTATATAATATTTGGTGGAAACTGTGATGTGTTTTTCAGGATTCTTTAATGAATAGAACATTGAAAAGAAAAACATTTATTTGAGTACTATTTCAAATGTGTCTACTCTCACCGTTTAGCAATTTAATACATCATTGCTGATTAAAAGCATTCATTTCTTCAAAAATCAAGAATGTCATATCTGTCAAAACAACACAATAAAACAATGCCTGCATTTGTTTAGCTGCTCTTTAAGTATCAGTCATTGTTACCTGGGAGCTGCTGATTTCTTTTAACAATGCCCTAGAATTGTGGGCGTACATATTATCTGAGCAAATAAATCACTAAACATTTCAACTGTTTTAATCATTATTTATGTAGGCGGATTATGTATTGCCAATTCGCTGATTCCACCATACATGAGTTTGTCTCTGAGGGTTTGAGCCTGTCTTTGGGTTACTGGCCTCTGAAAGCTCTTTCTGACAACTCCAAAATAGCAACTCCAGATTTCCATAACTTTTCATATTCATACTGATTTGATACTGTTTTGTTTAAAAAATTTTGCATGGTTTATGACAAACTGACTGTTCTCTTTAAAAAAGGTTCTCTCTAATGAACTTTGTATCACTATTCATGAGCGAGCTCTCAGAGCAATCCGAGAACACGAAAGCTGCTAAAGGCTATGTTTAGACACCCGTTCACGTCGCCGGAAGAAAACGTGTGTGTGCGCAAATATCCTCTCAAGTTCTTCTTTTTTTTCTCAGTCACACCTGCCTCTCTCACCTCATCTATTTATACCCCTTATTTTTCATTAGACAAATTAAAACTGTTGCTGTCGGCATTCACCATTGTTCTGCTATCTCTAGGTCAGCGGTATCGGTGTAGGTGTTCGACTTCACCTTTTCTCGTTTCGAGATCATTCTGGAGACAATGTGATTCCAAGACCTCGCAAATGATTGAGTTCTATCACACTGAATGGCGGTACAAAATAACTATTTTTTTTTTTTTTTTGCAAGAGGTGTGTGCACCTGCACTGCATGCCGAGAAGCTGTTGGCGCTCCGTGTTGAATATTTAAACGAGCTCATCTTTTATGCCCCTCCACGGAGCTTTGCACCTTTGGCCCCCTGCTTAATTGTAGAGGCTAGCGCACAATCCTCACCTGCTCTGTGAGGTTTATGGCTAATTCCTTTGAAGGTGCTTCTTTTGTTCTCATTTGTTACGAAGACAAAAAGAGGCATTGGCGTGCCGGCGTGTGTCATTTCGAAATGGTTGTTAACGTTTGAAGTCTTAAATGCCAGGTGTTTCATCAGCTTTTTGTTGGATTTTCATTATAGGCCTATAATCAAGACATTTCTACTGATGTGCTCTTAAGGCATTTCGAAACAAAAGGGTCGAATTCACTAAATTGTTGCATGGTATTTAAGCACAAAAGCCTGCAGTCTATTAATCCGGCATTTGGTTTAACCAGGCACTAAATGCATTTAAATATAAATATACGTACACTGGTGGTCAAATGGTGGCGAAATAATGAAGATTGAACAGTTGTGGTGCTTTAGATGTTTGTGGCAACAATGAAACTCTACTATTTAAAAGTTTTGAGGGAAATTTATAAAAAAAAAAAAGAGAAGTAAGAAAGAAAAAAAAAAAAGAACCATAATGGCAAGGAACTATTAAATTAGTCAAAAGTGACAGTAAGTAAATGTGGATCTTTTGAATTTTGAAATAATGAAATACTGCAATCCTTTAGAAAGATATTACGTTTTTTGTTTTTTTTTAACATTGAGATAATATTAATACATTAATTTCAAGATTAACATGAGTACTAGCATAGCAGTAAAATCATATTAGAATGATTTCTGAAGGATCGTGTGACACTGAAGACTTAACTGATGAGTACTGGCTGCTGAATATTCAGTTTTGCTATCACAGGAAAAAAAAATTGCATTTTAAAATATATTAAAATAGCGTTATACTATAATGATATTTAGCACTACTGTTGCTTTTACTGTCTTTTTTTTACAGTACAGTAAGTGACCACCAGTGTAAGTTCTTTAACATGTCTCTTATTTTGATAAAGGTACAAGTTAGCCATTACAAAAATGAAATTAATAATAATAATAATTATAAAAAGAATGAAATAATATAAGCATTATATTGCCTTTTTTTCATGGTTCCTTTTCTAAATAGGGTTGCAGAAACAATCCCAAGAACACATTCAAATAAACACTGTAATTAGCAATTCTTAGTGAATTCTTTCCAAAATCTTTACTGAAAAATCATTTTGACAGCATAGATGTTTTTACAAGACATATTGAGGACAACTGGCATTTCACGTTGTTGGTGTACTTTTCATCCATCTTTACACTTTCATTTATGAATCATTTGATTTGCCATTCAATATTTCAGAGTTGTGCTCTTTTAAGACTTGTGATTTCATTGTAGGGCAATCACAACTCCTGCTGTTCTCGTGACCCGCCTGTGTCTTGTTTGCATCGCAGCTTTGAATATTTCATGTGTTGTTTTATGGCGGTATGAAACGATACTGTAAAAATAAGCATCATTCGGTTCATTCCGTACAGATGGCTCATCTATAAATGATAATTGTTTGATTCTCCTCTGCTCCAGAGAAGATGTTTTTAATGGATAGCCACACTGTTGTGTGAATACGGAGTAACTCAAACATTATTTCTCATCATCGTGAGTCGGTCTAATCCACGGGTCAGTGCGCTCATGCATCTCTTCCTCACGCACAGCATAATGAAAGCGTTTGTCTAGCTCTGACGGGTAAATTGTGTCTTTTGTGCACTGCGAAAAAAAATCAGCCCGAGGAGGCGTGCATCTCTTATCTCAGTCACACTCCTTACCTCCTGTTCATTACTTATATTTACCCAATACTCTTCTGAGAGGAGAAGCGCATCTCACAGAACAGCGATTATTGTGTGACTTCTGGCTTATTCTCCATAAGTCACTTTGGTGTGTGCTGTGTAAGATGTATGTTTGCAATTATACAGTCTCTAATGTGTTTTATAAATCATTTGAATGCTTTGCAGACCTTATAAGCACTTTGTGTCAAAACACTATTAAATTTATAATATTGTGTAATATTGTCACCTTTTGTATTTTACCTGTTATTCATTGCATCGTTTTATTCACATTTTTGTATTTTGTACATTGGTATGTTCTCTAAGTGATTTTTTTTTTTTACTTTAATTTTTGAATCCAAAGAAGTTTATGAAGTGCCTTAGCAATTGTAACTTAAATAGCAAACATTTTGCTGTGGTTTTACAGCATCATCTGTAAGATTTTCCCTTATTAACAGAATCACATGGCTTTCCAATTCATTGTATCTAATGAATCTGTTGTTTGGTTTGTAGCTCTTTATAATTACTTGCTGTATTAATCAATAATGCTAGATAAGTAAACAAAGGGATTGGCAATTAGACAAAAAATCATCCTTTTGTCATGCTGTCACATTTGTTTATTTCAAAACCTCAGAATGACATTGTGTTTGGAAATGTTCCTGTATGTCTTAGGTTAAAATCATTATTTTCTTTGTGAAGTAATCTAACATTTAATTGCATAGTCAGTCAATGATTAATGTTGATGTTTTTCGTTTTTTGAGACCATTTCATTTTTGTCGAAATCGCTTCAGGTTATTTTACACGAAGACTAACTTGAAGATTTGTCTCAAAACTCGACTACTTTTTCCTTTTTTTTTGATGATGATGAATTAGTTGATGGATAATTTTGTGTGTGAATTCTACAGCGGGTTCAACTTTCCTGAACCCGGATGGAGATTCTGGGACGGAGGCGGACAGTGAGCCGCAGCTGACTTTCTACACCGACCCAAACCGCAGCCGCCGTCGCAGTCGAGGTATGAGAAACGGTAACGTCAACACCGCGTGGGGCTCCGGGGGTAAGGAGGACTTCCGCACCATCGCATGATTTCAACTCGCACCGCCTGACTGTGGCCATTTGGTGTTCATGTCACACTTTGTTCGGAAACCGAGCAAAGCTTTAGTTGTGAAGCGGCTTGCCTTACAACTACCTCACCGACCTAGGCATGCGGTTACAGTACGTGTGAGACTTGCCATTGATTTGACATTGCAGTTAAATCCTGTGTAAAAACAGTTTACAGGAAAGCATAAATGCTTACCTTTTTTTTTTTGACTGTCTTCCAAATTGGATTGAGACTCCCCGAGCAATTTTTAAGTTTGCTTAGAGAATTATTCAGAGCCTCTTTGCGGACTCCATGGACCGCCTCTGAAATGAATGACACCTAAATGCATGCTTACAAGTATTTAAGCACCTTAAGCTTAGCAGTTCCATCTGTAGACCACCATTCAACATTAAGCAACATAAATGTGTGTATGTTAAGTGCTAAAGAGAGCGTGTGACAAACCGGTTGGACAGTACTGTCAGACGCTAATGGCTAGAGTCTGTCTGAAACTCTTGTATTGTCCCCGGAGGAGGGCTGCATTGTTTTCTGAAGAGACCAGACTGAATGCAAAGCTCCCTAAACTCTTGAGGAGCTGCCACTTGAAAGGAAACTAACAGACAATCACTTTGCTTTAAGACTTTCTCCCTCTAATTACCAAATGCTTAAACCCTGTACTTGTCAAAAACACTACTAGTCAGCTGTAGCAACAACACCTCTAATTGGACTTTAGTTAATAATAGACATGGCTTGTGTCGCATTTTCCCCCTATCGCTGAGGGAACTGGTGATTGGGTGAGAGCAGCGTGTTGATTTTGATAGACATGTCTGCGTACGTTTACATAAAAAATAGGTGAAGTGATATTATAATAAAATAATATATGAAGAAATAGTTTCAAATAAAAGTATTATATTACTTTTAAATGTTACACTTATATATAAATACATATAATGCTCTGTTATGCTGTCCTTTATCTCTTCATAGTTGGAAACTGGAGCTATCTCTTAATACTTACTGTACTGAAAAGACAGAGGCCAGGGGACAAAAATACAGATTATATTTTTATCTAAAATGAATAATTTTAAAATAGTTTTGCTGTAATTGCTCATTAAAAATATAGCCCTCAGTGAGGACCAAGTCAAATTCTGTCTGTGTCGAATTGACCAAAAGCAAAAGCACCGGTTCCCATAGCATACATTATTTACAATAATATAATTCCCATCAGAAGCATATATTTCTGGCAGACACGCGTGCAAATGTTTGAATCAATGCTTTCCGTTTTCTTTTGATTATTTCATTACTTCAAAAGTCAACTGTCTTCGTCCTCTTCTTCTTTTTTTATGCAATATCTCTCAGATAACATCCATGCTTAAGATGATGATGTTTTAATGCTGTAATATTGCAAAAAGGGGTTATTCTTTTTGCGGTCTACATTCTGCAGCATTACTGCAATGCTAAGCATCTACACAGATGCCATTTGTGACTCCTTTGTGACTCCTTTTCATATGCTGTACATAATCGATGTAAATATGTTGTATATTGACTTTTGTCATCATATATGTACTGTATCATCTGATTTCCCTTCATATGTATTTCATAGATGTTTTCAAATTCTGCATGCTGTATGTTTATCCTCACATGTTATTTAACTGTTTTAAATGTTACTTGTGTCAGTGAGCTACTATATGACAGTAGCAGATCATGAGTTTTGTGTCTGGGTGTGTTTGTCATCTTGTGCGTTGCATAATACACATACATCATTTGTAGTGTCTTGTGCCTTTGTTTTACATGTAACAGATGTACAGGGCAGCACGACATCAAACCAGTTTGGCTGTAGTACAAAAATGTGGTCAAAACAACTCTTTTTCATATTTTGCCATTTGCAGTATTTAGCATAAAAGCAGCAGGCTTCAAAAGGTAAAGCGTTATCTCTTCGCTGCTCGATTCGTGCCAGCTCTGCCGCAGCTCCCAGAGTTTGGCTGGCTGGTTTGATCCAGTGCTCCTTTCATGGACCACCAACCCTGATGTGGGCTGTTTTTTAACTGCCTCCCTTGTGCCTTCCCAAGGTACAAATAAAAATGTAAACTTTCCAGTCTTGTAGCATCGCTCTTTTATTGGTTTCTCTCTTTCTGTCTTCTTCCCAGGTTCCCCACGGAGTCCTATCAACAAGACCACCCTGACTTTGATCAGCGTGGTGAGCTGTGTGATCGGCCTGGTCTGTGCATCTCACCTCTCCTGTAGCCTCAACGTCAGAGTCATACTCCACGTTCCGGAGCACCTCATTGCAGACGGTAATCTCATCACCCGCTCTGCTTCCCATCCAGCCCCTGAGCAACGGGGGTCCTCGGCCCCCCGTCTGCCCCCTACGATTTCTACTGTATTAAAGCAAATGTCATGCCGACTCTCGTTCTGTCTCTAGTGAAAAGCCAAACAGATGTGTGCTGAAACTTCAAAGAACAATCAGACTCAAATGCATAGTCTCTAGTTGTGTTTCAAATGGTGTACTAGGCTATACACCATGTACTTGCACTGCACGCTGTGTATTTGGACATCTAGTAAATAAATTTTTTAAGAGTCTTAAATGAAACACTACTGCACAGAGGTTTTTGGATTTGATGTTGCTGTTAGTTTTAACGACAGGTTAATTAGTTTAACTTGAGATGACAATTTGTTATGAAGTAATATTTTTACATTTACAAATACTATAAATGATTCACACACGGGCTGACGGTTTAGACTTACACTTGTCTATCATCTTTTCATTATAATAGCAGATAAGCTACAGTGAAGCTCACTTTAGATAGAAGGTAGACACTACAAGGTTCTATAGAAATACATAGAATCTATGTAAAAGAGGCAATATGTTTGTAGATATAAAAAATATTAGATTTTAGATTTTGTTTTTTTTATGTTGTAAATGTAGAGTATGTAACAAATAAGAATTGTTGAAATAATCAAATATATTTTAAACCATGATTGTGAAGACTCAAGTTAATTGGGATTATGGGATAGTTTTTTTCAAAACTATATACATAAAAAATCTCTGTCCTTTGAAAATGAATTTAATTTAATATCTATTGAATAAAAGTAAATAATTTAATATTTCAAAAGATATATATTTTTTTTTATAATATAGTATAATTAAATTTTAAGGTAAAATCAATAAAACCAGAAACAACCTAACGAAACATGAAAATATGTTTACTAAAACTGCAGTTTAAATAAACATTTAGCTTCAAAGGTAAATGCATAGGGACTATTGAACCATCAGTATATGAATCACTGAATCCAAACAGACTGTATTGGAGAAAAGACTATTGGTTAATTATTTCCTTAGCCTGTTTGGCTGTGTGTGTGTGCGAGAGAGAGAAAGAGAGAGACTGAAAAATTGTGGTGTAGCATTTTGTCACGCTACGTTGCTACTTGTTGAAAAAAGTGTCTAGTGTCTGAAAAAAGCAACATTATTTTGAAAACAGCAAAGCAGAGCTGTTTTCTTATGACAAATTTAGTTAAGTTAGTAGTGCTACTTTCAGTTTAGTTAGTCACTAGAACTACACTTCCAGACCCACATTTGTACACAACTGTAAACAACAACTAGCTACTTTCCCCAAGTGTTCTCGGTTTGTGCTTTGGACCTTAGTTGCATTTGTGTTGGATGAGCTTGTTATTGAATTTCAATGTTGCACCTGCAGTCCAAGACTACAGGCCTCTCTCTCTCTCTCTCTCTCTCTCTCTCTCTCTCCCTCACCTCCTCTTCTCTTGCTGCTCTTTGTTCTCTTTCTTTCAGCTCATTGGCATTTCAGCCGTCACTACTAGAGTTTGGGCGATATGATGGATTGTGACTGGCTTTGCTCATCTGTCATTTTGTCTTTCATGCAGAGCTCTTTTCTATTGGGTCTGGTGCTTTAGGGTAGATTAACATTCACATAGATGTCTAAGTGGAAGAAATCTGAAAAGAGGAGACTTGAAGGATTCACAGTTCGCCTTTTGAATTGGAAAAATCTGATTTAAGATGTGTCTATAACTGTCTAACAATATTACAGGGTAAAATTTGATGTCAAAGCAGATCTGATAAAACTTGATTTTTGCAGAATAAATTTTGTTCTAGATGGCGTTCATGGTTTCGAAATATTCAGAGTACATCACGCTTTCAGTTCAGCTGTTTTATCTGTACTGTTGTATCTCATCCACAGCTGTGCATAAATCATTAAACATAGAAAAATGTCTATAAAGCATAGAATTTCAGCTATAAGTATTCTAACTTCCTAGCAGTTATGGTGGTGGAAATGATCATGCTGCTTAAAGACTCTTTCTTAAGTCTCTTAGTACTGTTGATTTGACGTAAATGGTATAGCGTAAAATTAGAGTATTTTCGTTAATGAATCAGTTTAATAAATTAATCGGTAGCTATGTTTCCATTACCCTGTTTCCATGTACACTTTAAAGTATAGCATGAGAACCGAGTGATGAAAATGGCCAAAAAATTAAATAAAAAATCATTTAATTTACAAAAATGTTTTTACACTTAATTAATTGTTCGTTGTCTTGTGCTAAAAAGAGTTACCTAATGTAAGTATGTATTACTTAATATGAAATGTAATATTGTAAAAAGTACAATATTATGCTTTTGAATGTTGTGAAGTAAAGTTTTCTAAAGAAAGACATGAACAAAGTACTTTAACAGTAGAGTGACGCCTCTGGTGACGACTTTGTTCTCTTTGACTCGTTGGATTGAAACTATGCAAATGTTAATGCAACATTCCAATTTTGCGCAAGAGTTAAATTTGCAACTTCAGATGGAAAGCTTGTTAGTGACTTACTGTATAAGACAAAGGGAGATGAAACTTGTTGAAACAAATCAAAGAACAAATCTTTGGTTGATACAGTATCTTCAAACATCAAAATCCCCACCATTGCAGTTATATTTTGCTCAGTGCCAAAATAGAAAATTGCCCAACATTTTTGTACCAGAGTTACAAACCAGTTGTAGCTTTCATTTATAGTTTCCAGTTTATGGTTTATATTCTGAACACCAGCTTGAGTTCACAAATTTACTTGATGCAACTTTTAACAGATCTTCTCTCTAATACTTCAGGATCCAGATTCGTTCTGCTACAGGGCAGCCAGCTGGATGCATCTGATTGGCTAAACCCTGCCCAGGTACTTCTGTACTACCAGCAGAATGCCAGTGGCCCCTGGATCAGTGATCTGTGTGGCCGCCGTCTCTTGGACCCCTGTGAGCACCAGTGTGACCCAGATACAGGTACAACACCACCATGACATGATTCTGTACTTCACACAGCTTATGTAGAAAGTCTGACACTAGGAGCAACAAGCACTCTGAGGGACACATTTGAAAGGCTAGTTCACCTAAAAAGGAAAATTTCATCATCATTTGATCACCTTCATGTTTTTAAAACATTTTCCTCAGTGGAACACAAAAGTGGCTATTTTGTAAAAAAATTGTGGAATCGAATGTTGTTTTAAACATATCTGTGAAATGCAAGATATTTTGCAATGCTTTGGTCCCAAATTTATTGTATGAATTTTATGCATTCTTCTTGTTCTACACTGGTTTAAAATGACATCAGTTTCATTTTTTGCTTGAACTATGCCTTCAAACTGCACATTGGGATTTATTTTTTTTTATTAGTCTGCGTCTTTGCCTAATTAATCATACAATAATCTTTCGTTCCACCCCTTCACCCAAGTAAATGAGTGCTCATCCCCTTCACTGTGTAAAATCAATGTGTTCACCGAACTGCAGTTGTAACGCAGCTTCCTTTAAAGAGCAGGAGGGACAGGAGAGAGAGGCTTAGCTCTGATTCATCTGTCGTTTCATTTGCAGATTTCTCTGAAGGTGTCTCTCTTGAGTGAACAGTATTAAGTAATGAAAGCCTAATTGAGCGAGAGCTGTGAGGACAGTAATGCTTGGCAATGAATCTTTGTAATGTAAGACTTGGGCTTATATAGCTTGAGTGACCTGGATTTGAATTATTTTTTATTATTTATTTTTTTTGCTTTGGCTGCATGGGACATAAATTGAGCAAAGCACAGATCAAATGGAATGTTCAAAATTAAGGATATTCTGAGCCAGGGAAGCATCAATATTCTAGATGATACTTGATTAAATTCAGGAATGTTGAGTTGTATGTTAGCACTCCAAATGAACTTAGACCATCTGAGATCTGAGCAGTTGCTTGTAAATGTGCTTTCTGAATGCAAAATGGTCTGGTTTCACTTCAAATTGGTCTTTACTTCCGTGTAATTTTAAGTACATCTAGCTGTTAGATTATATGTTGCTTTATATAAAACTCATGTCATGCACTTACAATTGTTTATGGAAATTGCTCATCCTATCACCTCCTAAAGAAAAAGTGCAACTAAAGTCATGACCTCGTGCATCGAAAGTCATGCGATTCATAGTCAACACATACTAGTGGCAGAATTTCACATGCATATTGCACGTAGGTTTGACTTATTGTTTTGCATATTGTAATATGTCCAACAATTTTATAAACCGTGATTAAGAGCAGGAATATTAAATATTAATATGTTTGACATTAAAATATTTAAAATGGGAAAACAATTCTAAGAGCCACAAGGGGTTGCTAAGAGGTCTGCAGAAAGCTTGAAGGAAAAACAGAAATAGTTTTAAATATGTTCGTTAAATTTGTTAAGGGAATTTATTGAAAGCTCATCTGCATAAAGTATGCTTCAAAAAAAAAAGTATGCATATAATCGTTTTTGATTTGTTTGCTGTATAGAACAATATTTATTGTAAAAATTGCTATGTAAATAGTTTTTAATTAAATGTAAAATATTTATTTTCAGGTTTATACATGCAAAATTTAGCTATTTAAAAAAAAAAAAAGATGCACCATCAGGTTGCAATATGACAACAATATGTTTTTAGGTTTTTTTTTCCCCAAGATGTTTTAATCACATTTTTGGTTTTAGTTCAATGACAATATACTGTAAAAGCCAATAATTACATTTTTGCCATATTTTCAATTCAATGTTGTCATATTCAGAGGTTGTTGGCTTATTTCACACTGCATTCCATTGAATTTATGGGTTTAAAAAAGATCACACTACGTACCTATAAAAAAACTATGACAGTGTTTATGAATAATCTTAGGCAGTAGGCAGACGTTTTCTGTTTGCATCATACATTTAAATGCACTATTTGTATTTTAAAGCTAAATATTGCAACTTTGTGAGCTGAGATTGATCAATTCAGTTTTTTAGTTGTTCCAGTCAGGCAAAACATAGTCAACAGACATCCAGGTACATGAAAATGAATGGTAATACATTCGCTTTAAAGCTGCTTCTCTGATCATGGTCTTTTTGTAAGATGCATTCTTAATAAAAGCCTCGGTGTGTGTATGTGTGTGGGGAGGGGGTGTATTCATGTAAAACCATGAGACTGTCTCAATCAAACGGTGGAGAGGAGATACTGATGAAAGCAGGGATGGGGAGCGACAATAACTGGAGCTGCGAGAGCCTTAAAAAGATTGTGAATCAGAGGCGCGGAGGATGTGTAAAAGCCAAGATGAGAATCGGACTGATAGAAGGCCTCTCTGAGGCCCTGTTCACCTCCCTCATTCCCATCAGGCTTCAGGGAACATTTATTAAACAAGAACTCACAATGTTGTGTCTCAGGCTACCTGATCCTTGCACTTTGGTTTCATTAATTTGACTGAATAATAGATCCTGTACAGACTCTCTCTGTGGTTGCGGAAAGAGAGGAATTACTTAGGACCTAAAAAACTTCATTAATAAGTAATTCTACACAATCACTCTCTTTGTCTAAATCCAATAGTAGTGATTTCTTTACACAAACACACAAATAAAAATGCACTGGAAAAGTCAGCGGTATTTTTACAGGGAACTAAAATCCACCATGTCATACATTGTTTGCATTTTCACATAATAGGTCAGAGTTCTTAAAAAATAGTTTGGTTTTTACATGCTGAAATTTCGAAGAATAGTTTGCTTTAAGTAAAGAAATATGAGTAAAATGGCAAGATATGAGACTTATAATACATTAGAACTATGATAAATATAATCCCTTTATAACCTAAGTGGATGAATTGTGTTTATTGTGTGTTATAAATGATCAAACACCACAAATAAGTAACTATTATAACACGAATAATAATACTCATAAGATGATACAACATGTTATAAAGTTATTTATAACGCATTATGCATTCATTATAATGCCTTAAGAAAACCCACATGTATTATAAATACGGGCTTCACAGTGTCACGAACGAGCCACTGCTTCTCGGCGGTCAGTAAAGGCAAGGACAAGAAGATTCCAAGAAACAATAACTATTTAATTAAACAAACGCAGGGTACTGGGACCGAGACAGCAGGAACACACATGTTTATCGATTGACAAAGATACAGAACATAGGGCTTGGTTAAATACAAAGACAAATCAAAGAAAAAACACAAGACACCTGGTAGACACGGCTGGCAGAGGATCAAACACTAATGGGCAGGGCGGGGTTACAAATGATGAGAGCACATGGGGGAACAGAATGAAAACGAAACACAGAACGGAGGAGACGCCCTCCAGGGTGGAGCAGACGGAGGAGACTCTACGGCTGGAACCGACGTCTCCAGAGGTAGTGCAGCCACTGGCGGAACTCTGAGCCACACACAGGCTCTGGAAACTCAGGCCCTGGGACCTCAAAGTCATTATAGGGTTCTGGTGGGTCGGGCCATGGGATCTCACAGTCCTCCATAGACTCTTGTTCGATCCCCATCCCAACCCTCCCCATCATGACCCAGGTGCTTTTACTCCCCCCAAAAAAATTCTTGGGAGGGTGACCTGCCTGTACCAGCCCTGGGTCATCGGATGGTTCTGGGGAAGGATGGTCTGGGAACCGCTCGGGACTAGACTCAGGGCTGGCACCTGACAACAACGCTGACCGTGAAACTGAAACCAATGTTTCTGAAAACGGCTCCTCAGACCGCGATTCGGGGCTGAGACCTGTTACACGTGTTTTGGAACAGCAATGATTTGTGACAGCTCTCCTGGCTGTAATACCGGAACCGACAGGACACTACACGGCTCCTCCAACCGTGATTCGGGGCTGGGACCTGTAGTTTGCGGATTAGGAACCACAAGGATTTCTGACGGCGCTGCTGGCCGTGAAATCGGAACCGAGCTTGACACGGCTCCTCGGACTGTGATACGGGGCTGGGACCCGTTACTTGCGTGTTAGGAACCGCGAGGATTTGGGATGGCACTCTGGACCATATAACCGGAACTGACACATTACACGGCTCCTTTGACTGTGGTATGGGGCTGGGACCCGTGACTCGCGGGTTGAAAACCGCGGGAATTCCGCACGGCACTCCGGGCCGTGAAACCAAAACCGTTTTGCACGGCACTTTCGGCTGCAAAATCGAAACCAAACACGGCTCCCCGAACCGTGATACGGGGTTAGGATCCGTTACTGGCGGACTAGAGACCGCAGGTATTTGAGACAGCACGTTGGGCTGTGCAGGTGGACCAGAGGCCGTGGAGATGTGTGCAATCATGCTGATGGTGTTGGTGACAAAGTTTGTGTGCGTGTGGGATGCAGTGGTGATGCGAGCGGACCAAAACCCCTCCTGTGCCCGGAACGTCATCAACGTGAGAAACAGGGCAGATCTCCAGGTCAGGCCATTGATGTCCAGGATCTCGGAGTCTGGGAGAAAGCACGCTCCATCCCGGAAGGCACGCAAAGTGTCTGTGTCGCCGAGACCCGACTGCGAAACTCACTGATGTAATCCTCAAACGTTGGGCCCTGGCGCACCAGCTCAGCGAGGATGAACCCCATCTCCTAAATGCGGTCAATCGATCTTTCACGAATGAGCCACTGCTTCTCGGTGGTCAAGAAAGGCAAGGACAAGAACATTCCAAGAAACATTAACTATTTAATTAAACAAACACTGGGTACTGGGAACTAGACAGCAGGAACACACATGTAACATTATCGATTGACATACAGGACATACAGAGATACAGGGCTTGGTTAAATACAAAGACAAATCAAAGGCCAAACACAAGACACCTGGTAGACACGGCTGGCAGAGGATCAAACACTAATGAGCAGGGCGGGGTTACAAATGATCAGAGCACATGGGGGAACAGAATGAAAACGAAACACAAAAGCACATGGAACAGATGTCAAAAAATAAACACAGGCACATGGACACATGACATGGTTACACACAGAAAGTGTTACCAAGAGTTTTAATTAAATTTAAAAAGTTTATTTTCAGGTTTATGCGTGCAAACAAATTTGTATTTATTTTATAACACTTGCTGTATTTGTAAAAACATATTTTTATTTCTAGACAAGTAAATTTAATATACATATTTAAAAAAATATATATATATAATATACCTGCCATTGTATTTTTGGAAGTTTGTAATCTTTTTTTTTTTTTGGTTTTAAAATATCAGTAGGTGCCAACTATGAAAGTTATGACATTATTGATGAATAATTGCCAACAGTGGGGGGCATCATAAGTTTTAATGCACTTTATCTCCATCTTGCCACTAAAGATCACACACATTCTTAAACAGAGATTGATCTTGCCTAGAAATGAATGATAATGTTTTTAGATTTAACTTTTTCTCTCAATTCATTTGAGTTTTTGTAACCAGGAATGCACTATAATTAATTATAATAAAATTTGAATCATTTGGAAAAGAGTTCAGCTGAAGTACAACATGCCACACTGCAGGACACTTCTGCTGCACAGCAGTACAATTTTAAGGTATTAAGAGATTTTAACATATTGTGACAACTGTTACACTTCCATATGCTGCGTACTTACAAATAAGTAAAGCTTTGATTTATTTTATGCTTATTAATGCTGCAAATCTCTTTCTGTCATGTAGAGATGTCACACCACAGGACTGAATAAATGAACATTAGAGTACTTCCACATACAATTTTGATTTTATCAGCATAAAAGCTTGATTTTTTTTTTATTTTTATTTTTTTTAATTAGCAACATTTGCAGCAATACCCAAGAGAATGCCCCAAAAATACACAATGCTCAATAAATGGCTATAAATTACATAGTATAGGTTTTGTTTTAACACCTCATATGCCTTACTCACAGTAAAGGGAAACAATCAGCTTGTGCATGTACTCTGTAGGTATGTATTTCTTATGCATACAGCACTGGCTGAGCGCCAGCTGGATATCCTCAATGATCACTCAATCACAGAGCCACTGGGTACATGTTTCCTGGCAAAATTGTCATTTACCACCCAGAGTCATAAAGACTCCCTGCATCTCATTTGAATTGATAAAAATGCTATTATTACCTACGGTACAAGTTTAATTTCAGTTTTACAAATTACTTTGGCAAAGCTAAAACAGTTAACTAAGCAAATAATAGAAGTACTAGACCTTATTCTTGACCTGCCAGAATGTGCTAATGATCAATAATATATCAAATTTAGTGTTTATGACCGGCAAGGGTAAATTACTTTTTTTCCTGCACTGCACTTTTTTTTATAAAAGACAAGTACACTTTTAACAATAGTAATTGGAGGTATATTGTAAGTATTTTATATGTTTATTATATGTAATTTATATGTAATTTCTTGTTGTTTATTTTTTTATTACATGTATTCTTGTGATGGCAAAATACTGGAAATCGGAACTTTTCCCCAGACTTCAGTGTCAGTTGATTTGTCAGAAATCAGTTTTATGTGCTGTTGTTATACTGTATGTTCATGTCAAAAACAGTTGTGCTGCTTAACGTTTTTGTGAAAGCTGCTAATATTGTATTATGAAGCAATCATAATCAATGTTTTAGTGTTGTAGTATGACTTTAAATATACTGTATAAATGCACAGTTGCCCAAGAATCCATTTTTCTCTTGTTAGTCAGAGCATCAGTGTTACAAATCTAACATTAGTCTGCATAATGCAGAATTTAATATATATATAATATATATATATTTTTCATAAATTCTCTTTCCACTCATAACACATTTGTTTCCATGTTTGCCAATGCCATTTTCCCTTCTGTGCCTCCTGTGTTTGCATCGGTCTGCTCACACATGTCCTGCTCAGGGTGCAGCCTCATCAGTCCCATGAACCCAAATCATGACCGACATGCCTGTGGTTTGGCCTGACAAGACTGATCAGCTGAACTCAGAGTGATTAGACTTGTCTGAGCCATGAGCACTACTGAAGACGGCTGACACAGGGAATCTGCTGCACATGCATATATGCTTCAACACACACAAAACAGCAGCTATTTATAGCACTGCACGGCTGGAGAATCACTATATTAATGTAAACATGACAATGAGGTCATTTTCACTTGACCCCAAAGAGGATGAAATAATATCTGTCACACAGAAAGATGATAAGACTTCAGATGAGGGCATAGTGTGAATGTGAAGAGGTTAACAGCAAAGTACAGGCGAAGTCATGCGAATTCATGGGGTCAAATAAGTACGCCATGTTCACAGCTGCTTAGACATTAGTCTGAATGTGTAAAACTAGTGGAAATGGACTATTAATAAATGTTGGTGGTTCAGGAAACGTAACTTCCTGCATCTAAATGGCCTTGAAATGGCCTAAAACACAAAACATAGAGTCTTAGTTTTTTATTAACCACTCAGCTCAGTTTAATGAAAGGTGCATCTCTGTGTGTGACTATCCTACTGAAAAGAAAATCTGAAAAGAAGATGATGTATTTGTTACTTTTATAGCTTTTATAGCTTTTTGGATTTTTTTGAATGCATAAAATACAATACAATTTAAATGCACAAAATATAATAAACTTCCAAATATATTATATTTATTTATTTTATTAATAAACAGCAAGTTCTTTCATGAAACTCTAGATGGCATGGGCTGGTGGATTATTAATGTAACTGATGATATTTACAGCGTTAAACAACTTGTCACAGGGTGATTTGTTCATGCTACATATGTAGCCAGTGAGCTTGCTACTCTAAAGTAGAGGTCGACTGATAGGGGCCGATGGCTGATAACACTAAGTTAACACTAACTAACAGGGCACTCAGTATTCTGGGTAGCTTATAGTATGTGAATTGGAAATCATATATTGTTTCAATAAGACCAAGGTAACACATATAGCACGCAGTAAAAATAAAAATGAATATGAAAGAGGACAAATGGATAAAGCACAGCGTAATTGCTGATATTTGAAAAATATCAATATATCAGCCTTGTGATATATCGGTTGATCTCTAATTTAAATATTTAAATACTGGTAGCATCCACCTGAGCATTGTGCAGTGTGCTTTCACATCTGATATATTGCATTTCTGTCAGTTGATCCTCCTAAAATATTACACACTGCACCATTAAATACTCACATCATCTCATCGCCATTATGCACCGGCAAGAGCAAGTTCCTGTACTTGCTTGCAGCTGCAGCATACAGATCGGTGCTAAAAACATTAACAATGTCATTGCTGCGTTTACACTCGGCATTAACATGTAATCTTCTTGATCCGATCATGCAGATCTGATCATCAGCATATCAGCACACGGCGTGTTTACACTTGTCAACATACTAGTGGCTTCTGTATCTGGATATGTGATTGGATTTCACGCTGGATAAGCTGCTGTCAATCATTTATACAAATGGCAGTGTTTTTAGCCATATTCAGTTTTCTAGGTTTTAGTCAAATTATTTTTATTTATATATATATATTGTATACCTTTTGTATACTCAAAGAGCACTTTTTAAAATAAGTAATAGTTTTAAAAGAGCAGCATGTTTATTTAATGATAAAAAAGTAGGCTAAATTTTGCACAAAATAACATAAAAAGAATGTTAATGTTTACAATGCATGTGTTTGCGAGTAATTATATGTTTTCAATTAAAAATGTTGATGTGTTTCCATGAAAACATAATGGTAAATTAAAAGCTGCCATTAAAAACACATGGGGGAAATTGCCCAGGTCCAAAGTTTTTTTTTCTTTTTAAAAATGATTTTTAGACATAAGTAATAAATACATATAGCAGCGTATGGATCCGATCCATTTGTTTAAATTACACTGAGATTCGATTACAAAGCATCCTCGATTACATCTGCTTTAGGACACACAGATCGGATAACATTCGTATCACAAAGGCATTAACACTTGTCTTTTTGTTTATGTATGTGGACAACATCTAGATACAGGTTGCAAGTTAATGCCAAGTGTAAACGCAGCCATATACATCACCATGCTAAAATCTACCAAGAGTTGTAATCTAAGGTAAATTAGAAATGAAACTAAATGCAAAATAAGCTTTATTGTTTAATTAAGATGAATGTGCTTGATTAAAATCCCTTCACCGACAATCACAGTGCTAATTAAAAAAACAAACCCAAAAAAAGGTTGCTACAGTGGCTGATAATAAAACATAACAGTTACCATAGGGAGTATATTAGATATTAAACAATGAACATGAAAAATATTCTGAAAGCTTTATAAAAGCTATTTCTCTGCGTTTAAAAAAACAGCTAGAAGTGTATCTAGGTACATTTTTAAAAGCATTCTTCACTTTTTTTAATTCACATGGAGACAACATGATGTTGAGTAAAAGAACAGCATAGCTATACACATCCTTTATGAACATTGATTCTTTCTTTTTTTTTTTTTTTTTTTTTTTTTTTACAGTTTTTGAAGGTTTCATAGTATTTTATGATGACTTTACATTAACAATAGTATTTACTGTAGGCAGAAATCTGGAACTATCCTAACTGACATCCTAACAATGAAAGTTACTGCTCATCACAGTTGTATAATACTACGAATGTTTTCTCATTGTCAGTGATGGTTTACTTTATGTCTGTTTGCAGGAGAATGTCTCTGTTTCGATGGCTACATGAAGGACCCTGTACATAAACATCTGTGTATTCGCAACGAATGGGGTCCAAATCAGGGGTGAGTACCATACCATACATTCAGGGATCTGCCACCTTGAAGTTGGCCGTGCTTCTTATCTGTAGTAAAAATGTCTCCAGGTCCGATAGAATTAGCTTTTTTGAATGATGCTCTTCCTCTGGAATTGGAAAAGTGATAAGTGATTGGTGCGGTGAAGCTCTGGGTCATTTTAGATTTGCGTGACAGTGATTTGCATTTCAGAATACCAATGGGATACACGTATTGTGCATTTTAAATTGTGTTAAATGCGTAAGAAATTATGTATTTCGCCACTTGCGTGCCCCGTTTCCAAGTACTGCTATTAAAATGAAAAATTAAACTGCTATTAAAAATCAAAGAGAAAGTAATGGCACGCAATGAGAGAGTGTTTTGCTTCTTAGCACTCTAGATATAGTCTTAAATGTTAGGAGCACAAGTTTCTAAACCCGGAAAGACTTGTATTTAAGATGTTCGAAGTTAATTAGACCCTCCCTGAGGAGAGTTTGAGGGGTTTGAGGCTGTCGCTCTGGAGCAGTTTGATTAAGACTTGGAGGTGAGGAAATCCTTGGCATTTTAATTGAGAGAGAGATGGGAGTGATGACCAGGGATGCATTAAGTTCAACTATAACTGCGTTAATAGGTGGGGGGCGTGATGGCTTTGACGATTGGCCGCATTGGCACACCAGTGAATCTACCCCACATCCAAATCACGGGCCCCCTCCTTGCTCGGGCCACCCGGCTAGCCCTATGGTTAATGCGGCCTTGGTGATGACGGTTGGTGAGATAGATCCGATAATTGGAAATCAAATTGGAACAATCAGGAAGATTGCCTTAGGGGAGTGGAATAGCGCTGGATGTGCTTGTTCCCTTTATGCCATACTGTGAAAGTGTGAACAGTTTTTAATTGACTCTAACACTTAGTGGAGGAGAAAGACAATCCATTGCCAACTGCTTTTTAAACTTTCAAATTGCCAAGATTTTTCCTAAACTGTTTTGTGCAAATGTTCATATACTTGGGCATTGTGTTATATCTTCAGGAAAGAGTTCTCTCCCTCCAAAACAATCTAATTTATGTTCTCGTTTATCTTGTAAATATGAATTAAACTGTTAGAATTACAAGTACAGACACAAATGTATGTTGGAACTGATTTTTGATTTGATTTTATTTTGTTTTATTTCTCCAGTTAAATAAATAGTTGTTTATTGATCACCCTCCTCTGTCTGTAATGAATCATCAGTATGGTATTGTTTTCCTATTATTTATTTATTTGCTTGTATATCAGTGCTTTTTATTAATATTTTTATTATTTGAATTTATTCTTATATTTTCCCCTTTCTGTGTAATATTTCTTAAGAGATCCTCAAAACGCTCCTTGTTTTGGTTCCCTAACGAATTACGAATGCTGCGGGACAAATGTTGATGTTTAAACAGCAGTAGGTGATCTGTGGTGTGAAGTGGCCTAACCAGGCTGTGACTGCTCTTTTGCTGTGAGCAACAGCTTACTTAGAAAGGCATCAGCTCCTTGTCTTTTCTCTTATTCTGCAGCTAAAGCCCCTGTCCCCACAGCTGCCTCTCTGCATTAATCTCCATCAGTTCACATACAGCACTGGATAAACACACTTGAAGTCACACTCACATCTATACAGCACTGAATGACGGAGATGATGCTGTCAGGTCACAGTTTTTACAAACAACATCTGGTCGAGGAAATTCTGTGATTTTTTTATATTAGAAACATAAATAGTCTGATGTGAGTTCAAAAAGGAATTCCCTTTTAAAATGTAATGTTTTTATCACAAAGTCATGCAATTTTAAAGGTCACGTGACTTTAGTGAAGACTGGAGCTGTTTAACAATGAATGAAGAGTCTATGGTGTGACATACAGTTTTTTTAGCATGGATTATTTGTTTTTGATTTATGCCTTTTCTCTTTTGCAGCCCATGGCCCTACACAATTTTCCAACGTGGCTTTGACTTGGTGATGGGAGAACAGCCATCTGATCGTATTTTTAGGTAAGAAATATCACTTTATTTGTGCTTTTTTTTAGCTTGTGACCCAGTTCAAAATGAGAACTAAAAAGATATCCAAGTAATGCGATGAACAATGTATACACAAAAACAGGATCAGTTGGTTTATTTGTAATTCAAAAAAAAAAAGTTACTTCTGAGAAAACAGAACAATCTGTTTTAAATGGGTGCAAAAAAAAAAGCTTAAAAAAGGTGCACATCAAGCTGACAAGTATGTAATAGGTTTCTGTTGAGACAGAGTAGCTTGTGAAATAGAGTACACTTATTTAGTCATTTTGGCTAAGCTGACATTTCTTTATTCAGCTTCAAAGAGCTTCTTTCACAGTTTAAATACAAACTTGAAAATAGAAAAATGTTGTAATAACATTTTATACAGGGCCACTGGAAACGGTTCCCTACAAATAAAAAATGTATCCATGTACAAAGGCCGGGATTTAGACTGTTTACTTCTGGCTATAACCAGAGATTTAAGACTAATCAGTGCATTGCTTTATGCACTGGAGATGTTTCAATCTGTGAGGTGTATGTTTTGGAATATTTAGCAATGCTAATCCAATTGTAGCAACATATGGTTACCTTCAGTTGCCATGCATATCTGCATCTTCCTGTTCTGAATTATTCATAGATCTCATCCATGACATTCTGAAGTCCTTTGATTGTTCAACCTAATTCGTTTGCACAAATCACAAGCTATTTATTTACGAATCTTATGAATCAATGTTCTTTCCCATTTGAAAGCAACGCGGGGTGGGCATCTTGTAATTGGTTTCCAAGTTATACCCCCAAAAGGTGTAAAATCTCATATCCCTTGGCTTTGGGCCACCAAACAAATACATTTCATTGGGACAATTAAATGCTTTATTTCCAAGCAAGCCTGCGCAGACGTGAATGTATGAGAGCGACTTGAATGAAAGATTTATTTTCAATTTCACACAGCTTTTCCTCATACATCATTGATTTGCGCCATGAATGAATACGAAAGGCCATAATCAATTTTGAATGCTTCACTTATTCATTTATCTATCTAGCTTTCGATATCAGACTCAGAAATTATGTGACTGATTTGTTAAACTTTTAAAGTGGAACTATAAAGAACAACAATGAGATGGAAAGAGGTGTTATGGTGCTTTTTTTAAAACACTTTCCAATCTAAATTGAATTTCGAATTTGCTAACCATTCAAAAGCATGCTACTTTGTCTGTAAAAATCTGGTGCACAATTTGGTACCCACATCCATAATGTCATGAACGTAGAGACAGTCGAATCCATATGCTGAGCATGTTTATTGGCAAACTCACACGACAACATAGGCAGGCTAAGGTCAACGGCAAGGCAAATACAAATCCAGGTACAAAGCGAGAGGTCGGGCGATCGGCAAACAGAGTCCAGAACAGTAAAGAAGAGATCAGAAGTCGAGGGGCAGGCGAGGTCGGCAACAAGGAATCCAAAACATAAACCAAGACAATGAAACACATGGGAAAACGCTTGCAGAGGAGGGCCAAGCCACACACAATGATCAGCGGGGAACATCAGGAGATCCAGGGTATTTATGCAGGTGATAACGACACAGAGGGGTGGACAACATATCAGTGACCATGACAACACATGAGGTGGTTTGAGACGAGAGTTCATTGATAATTAGTCCATACATGAAATGGAGACACAAAACACAGACATAGTTCAAGGATGGCTGGATTGTCATCCAAAATTGGACTGACACATCCAGCTGACCGTGACACATAAGTTCTAGTTGTAACAGCTGCTTTTATGTTTGGTTTTTTTTTTCCTGTTCTGAGGTTCCTCCTTTGTTTGTTATTGACTCAGTGTGCTGAGATATTTTAAAAGGTACCCTCACTTTTTGTTTGATAGATGTGTTTTCCTCTTTTAACTTCCACCTGCGACGAGGGAGTTTTATCCCTGCCTCAGTGTTTTGTTCGGTAATCCATTTACAAGTAATTTCCCTGCAAAACTCAATTGAAGCCGTTTTCATACTAGCAGACAATATTCAGATGTGTCAAGCTTCACGTTACGTCCCTTTTTTTCTTAAAATTAGGGATGCTCATTTTAACCGTTTAACCGTTAACCGACCGATTTGAAGTTTAACCGATTAATACAATCAGTTAAACGGTTTAAAAGGTCATTTTATTTATTTATTTATTTCAGTATTTTTCAAAAAAATCGCATTTTATTGGCCACATTCACACAGCAGCAGAATACAGTTGTTGAGAAGAGGGAGTGACAACCACGTTCTGTAACGGAACTCACCGGGAAATGTTCAGGGCTCGCAACCGCGTTCACGGAACACACGCGCTGTGTGAGCGGAACAGGAACGCGTGCTCTGCTGCACAAATGCGCTTTTTCCGCCCGAGCCGCTCTCGTCAGTTTTGTGCTCTTTGCGCGATTCATATGCTCCGCTTTTCACATAAAGCTGCTGTCGCGCCTCGATCGGACTTCTGTCATGTCAGAAAGAGACTTAGTTTTGTGGACATTGGCATCTTTGATATTAATATTACTATTTTTAATATTACTATTTTTAACGGGTCACGGCGCTTATCCTTTGAATTCAATTCTCATTCAAAATAATGTTGTCAGTTAATCGGTTGATAATCGGTTAACGAGCGTCGGTTACGAGAAATAACAGAAATGAGCATCTCTACTTAAAATGCTTGAGTGAGTTTTTGAGCAAATCTGTGGCATTCTAAAATTTCTTTTTGAGCTGTCTGGAATTATGAAACATATACGAGTGAGGATTGCACTGAAATTTCTGCCTCCCAGATTTGACAAGACACTGTTCTGATCAGTTTACCATTAACAACATATCTGACAGGGAAAAAACGCTGTGTGCACATGAAATGATCCAGGTTTAATTGGATTTAATGGAAACGGTAGCTGATGATGGATGATATATTGACATAAATGAGCTTGTGGTTACAGTAGATGAGGCACACACACCACCCAGGTGTGATGAGATGCATGTGGAGAATTCCAGACTGATGAGCGCAACTTGAAAAACAAGCTTTGCTGTGTATTGCAGCATGTTGTGGTCAGATTTCAGATGCAAGTGCATTTGCATTTTATAGTAGTTTCAAAATTTTGCATTAAACCCATATTTGCCTGTGCATTTTTTTTCCACAAGTGACAGTCCTCTTGTTATCTGTGCATTTATAAAGAATTTTGTTCACAGTTTCTTGTCTGTCCTATCCAGAGTTATTTAACACATCTTGTGTAACAGATGTGTTAATAGGAATGGTCTTTCGTGTGAAAATGCAAATAAGTTCATTTTTATATGAAGGATATGATGCTTTCTTTCCTAAAAAAAAAAATATCTAATTAATTTTGATATGCATATATACATTGCTTTTTTAGATGTAATTGAAAAGACACTAATTTAAGGATTTTAATGATTTAATAATGATTCATTATTTAAGTAGTTAGTAAAGAATATTAATGCTGGGGCATTGCCCTCTGTGAGGTTTTTACTGTGAATAAAATGAGCCAGTTAATAAATCTGTAGTATATTAGCTCATTAAGGCAAATGTATATAAATTGTTACTATTAATTATGATTAATTGCAATTATTTATATCAGCTGCCAGTAGTAACTGTAGCAGAATTACCATCAACTAATCTGTTCATTCAGTGAACAAATAGTGTAAGTTCATATAAACTCTGAGAAGGGATATTTTCGTGGCCACAGAAAAATACCTTCATACAGTATCACTGCATTAGAGCACGTAGCAAGGGTCAAAATCGTAAAGGGACATTAATTTGTACAAAAAAAAAAAGGTTTTATTAACTCTGTTAACTCACATAACTGAACACACAAGTATCAATACACTCACATAAGGGGAAAATGCAAAGAAGGCTTAAGGTTTAATCATTAGGAAAAGCCAAAATTGTTAAAAAAAAAAAGTTATGAAAAGAGATTCAGCTGACCACCTGTAAAACCAGTAGTGCTGTTCATAACAGGTTCTATAACTAATACTACACCTCTTTTTCGTTTAGTTATATGTACAGTACTTGCATTGCTCGTTGGTGAGGGTCTGATGCAGACTTGAAGTCCTGATGGTTCCAAGATTTTGGATTGCCAATTATGTTCTTCCTGGTTTGAAGAGTGATGAATTCCAAAGATGTCCTGACTCTGATGATTGGTAGATAGATAGAGAGATCTGTCGCGATCTGTGGATCTTGAGTTACATGGAAAGTCAAGGCCTCGACCTGGTGTAAAACATGCATAAACTGTGAGAGCGTAACTTCAATTGAAGAACCTATATTTGAAACTACTTTAGTAAACCTGAGGTGTTACCGTGGAGTTAAATCCTTATCTTAGTGTCTCACAAGACTGCGCAGCATCTAGGCCCACCCGATGCGTTTGCATCTGTCCCAGGGGCTTAGCCAGGAGACAAGAGAGATGGTGGGGGTTCAGCATCCAGAAAAAGCAAAAAGCGAGGCGGGTCACCGCCGTGGGGCCTTTTTCAAACACGTTGAGGTCACACCTCTTGTGGGTCAAAGAGCCAATGGTGTGTTGATCCTTTGGAGGTAACTTTTATGTCTCTTTGTTTCTAAGCATGGTCATTTGCATATGCGAAGAAGAGATTCTTAAAACACAGAATTTTGCAAAGATATCAACAGGGTAAAGCGAAATTATTTTTTAAATGTAACAAATGGTTTGTGCCTGATTGGTTCAAAGGTTACATAACAGAGGTGTAAAGAGTACCCGAAAACCTTACTTGAGTAGAAGTACAAATTACTTACTGTAAAAATTACTCCATTACAAATTACAAGTATCCTATTTTTAAAGAACTTGAGTATTTTACTTGTAGATTAAAATAGGCTCAAAGAACACCAAGAAATGTGAAAAACAAGAACAGTGCTCTGCGTTTAACCCATCCAAGTGCGCACACACACACAGCAGTGAGAAGTGATCAACCATGCACACACACACACACACACCGTGAACACAGTGCTGCCCTGCAGTGCACATTTGGGGCTTAGCTACATATTTTTGTGAATACAGAGGGCCCAAAATCTATAATATTAGGTGGGTTCAGGAGAATACTCCCCCAAGGAAATTTTTCCTGACTTAAAAGGGCGCATCTTAAGGTGATTTAAGCTCCTAAATTAGATACTAATATAGGTATAACAACATATCACCAGGCAGTAGTAGCATACATTATTTTCCAAGATAACAGTTCCTTAAACATGAAAATTAGATTAAATAATGCAATGAATAATCCTTTCTCTGGAAACAGAGAAGGTATAATTTGTTCATTAATTAAAAAAAAAGGTTAATTCACATTTTTAATTCACACTGAGAGAAATTTATCTTTTCCAATATGTTTAAAATGATTTTTACAAATTATGGGCAATTTTACTCTTATAAAGTGAGTTTTTTCTAAAAGTGTCCATTATCTTTTGAGTCGAATTCTTATATTTAATCAGTGAAATAGAATAATAAGACATCTGTGCTGTTACCAAGCAAATTAAAGCAACACAAAAGCTGTATCTGCAGTAGCATTTAGACGCATTTCTTCTCTCGGTTTAATCCAAAAATAATTAATTATTTAATTAATTTAACTGCAGTTACAAATGCATTAATATTGTTTTGATAAATTAAATATTAAACGTTAAATACTGATATTTTAAATTATTTGAAACACGAAAAAGTTGGAAAAATCGAACTGTGAAATTAAAACCAATAGATGGCAGCAAATAACTCTTAATAAGTGAGTCATTGTGATTGAACCGAGTCATTCAAACGGGGGATTCGTTCAGAAACGAAACAGCATTGTGTTGCTCAGAGATGCAAAACAGTGGCAGTTTGGATTGATATTTGTTGAAAGCAAAAGAGCAAAGATGGGCAATTTTATAAAAGTCTAAATGTCTCTTAATTAACTCTTAATTAAATTGTTTATTGAGCTGTAAAATCTAAGAACACACTGTAAATGCGCGCATGCACTAGTCTAGACTTCATGTAATGTATGCAAGTGCTCTGCAGGAGTGTTTTGAACGGTTTTTGCTAAATTCTCGATCTCAGACTATATATCGCGCATCCCTACCGCTGAGGCGTCTCAGATGAGAGGATCTGAGTGATTGACAGGAGGCATGGCCATGTAGGACAGCGGTGTGTGTGACGTGAGCTCGCTGTCGGAGAGAAGAGAGAGAGAAACTGCAGCTGAAATCATTTAATCGATCCTGCGGGACATGGAATTTAACTGCTTTTAGAACTAGTTTTTCTTTTACAAGACTATTAACAAACCCAAAAGGGTTTTTAAAAAAAAAACATTTGGGACAAAAAACATGCGGGGCTGAAGCCCCAGAAGCCACGCCCCGCTTCGCCCCTGATCCAGTACCTTCAGCATACTGCAGGTGGCGATATCGCCTCTTTCACACAAGAGATTAGCAGCGGTAGATAAAGAGAGAAAGTTGCCGACTTTTCGCACATAATCACGCTGTAACGAGTAGCGGTAAGCGTCCGTTCAAATGTAGTGGAGTAAAGAGAGTACATATATTCAGTCAAAAATGTAGTGGAGTAAAGAGTAAAAGTTGCTTATATTTTACTCAGTACAAGTACAAAGTAGCCAAAAAAATACTTAAGTCGAAGTCCATTTACTCAAGTACACCACTGCTACATAATTGATTGATTATATTTTGCCCTCTCCAGCATCTGTTATTCATGCATAAACTGTGAGAGCATAACTTCAATTGAAGAACGTACATTTGAAACTACTTTAGGAAAGTAAATAAATCAAGTGGCTTATTTATTCAAACATAGGAAAATATGCGAGTTTACTAGGCTTGAATGTGATCAAGAGAAGCAGTTTATTGCACTGCATTAAGCAGCGGCAGATGGAGAGTTCCATTCATAGTGCACAAGAGGAGAGTAATCTGAGGGTTATAGCTGTTTTTCTCTTGTTTTAGCAGTTCATTTATGGTTGTTTTGTTCAGCATAGTATGTGATTTGTTTTTGACAGAAATAATTACTTTTACTAAGATAGCATAACAGTGATCAAAAGTGACTGTAAAGACTTCTATATTTTTTCTATTCATCAAAGAACCCTAAAAAATGTATCCTGTTTTCCATCCAACTTTTTTGAAATTGATAATATAAATAAACAATTTTTGGACACCAAATAATCATTTTAATATGATTTTTGATGGATCAGGTAACATTGCAGACCGGAGAAATGACTACTGAAAATGTAGCTTTGCCTTCACAAAAAATACATTAAATTGTATTCATATTTCATGTTACTTTTTTACAGATTTTTTTGTATGTTTTACTTGCATTAGTATTATTATTTTATATAAATGCAGCCTTGGTGAGCAGAAATGCTTTTTTTCAGAAACATAAAAAAAAAACACATTGATCCTAAACTTTTTGAACGATAGTGTACATAAACAGCAACATCAGCATAAATAAATAAAGTCAGCAAACAGTAGAATAATACTCCTATAACAGTAAATGCATAATTTATTAATGCAACTGACTCAATAACCCCTAACAAATCAGCAATATAACTGTAATGTAAATTATAAAGTGGTTTGCCTCAGTTTTTGTTTTATTTTTTATGTATATTCATTATGATTATTTTCTATCGTTTGACTATGATAAAATGGAATTTTATTTTTACAGCGAAGGTTTAAATCACATCTTCACATGCATAATCCTGGAAAGCTATAAGTGCTTCCAATAATGTAATCAGACAGTATTTTTGTTTGAATAATGCAGCTTATGCAAATAGAATTACTGGGGTGATTGTTTACCTCATGTACACGCAGCCTTCTTGAGAAGCAAGGGTGGAATAAAATTATATTTGAGTTTACGGGGGAAAAGCAAATGAATGAAGGAATGAATCAGCGTGTGATTGAATCAATGTATCATTCAAGTGCATCCTGGCTATTCTTCACAGAAAAAAAAGCAAACAATCATGTTCATACTTGCGTCTTAAAGACTTTTTCCATTGTATGCAAGTCAGTGCTGGACAAAACTGCATTTATTGATTGATTGTTATGAGTTATAAGTCGAAACCTCAGAATTTCAAAGTGAATTGAAGTGCTCTAGAAAGAGCTAGCTTGTAGATGTGCCAGTTTTCAATTACTCCCACAAACTCTTTGGACTTTCTTTTGTGGGCATTATTTTACAGTGCTCCGTTGCTTTGTTTTTGTATTCCTCTATGGATATCCACCCACAAGTTGATCTTATCTGCCTGGACGTCTCTCAGCACTAAAACCAGGGGGGTGGGGGGAGTTTTCAAGGTCAGATAAGCATTCCGGTAATGACTCAAGTTTTAAAATGTGCTATACCGTTCCAGTGTGAGGGTCAAACTGAAAAATGTGGTTATTTTTGATTTTGCAGGGGAGAAGAGCAACTTTTTTTTTTCCTGTCAACAATCTATTTGAACCTTTAGATGGATTTTTTCGAAAACACATTATTTGTTAAACACCCTGCTCCACTTTGCAGAGGCAGATCCAAGAAACTAAATGAAAAGAAGTCTTTACATATATGTGGGAATCTCTCATGAGGATGTATGGATTTTTCTCTTGTCAAAAATGATTCAGTAGATATAAACAGAAATGTTTTTTTTTTTTTTTTATGTTAAAATGTGTCATTTGTTGTTACCTTGGACACCACTATTTTTAGATTCCTACTCAGAATTTAACCTTCATGGGTCCTCGAGAGAAAAACTTTTAGTTTCTTAGTAGTTAAATTGTAAAACTACTGTCATCCAAATGCCAATTTTCTTGTCTTACAGTGCAGCAGCCTGTAACAGGCAGAATGATGTAAAATATTTTTTTGGTAAATTGGTGAGATGTTCCTGAAATATTACATTTGCTTTTTTTGTGTTTCAGATTCACATACACTCTTGGAGAAGGCATGTGGCTGCCACTTAGCAAAAGCTTTGTCATTCCTCCAGCTGAGCTGGCCATTAACCCCTCTGCCAAGTGCAAGACAGATATGACTGTCATGGAGGACGCGGTGGATGTCAGGTACTGTAGGAGATTACATTTTCAATCTTTGCTTGCTTCAAAAAAAGAATAGCTGAGCATGATGACATATTGAAATGCATTAGTTGATAGTTTGCCCCAAAAAAATCTGATTTAAATAAAAACAATTTTTTTTATTTTCAAACAGTTTGGACCAGTCCTTGAGCAGCCTTCCAGCAGTCAGATTAATTGATCCTTCACAAAGGCCTTTCTTAAAAAAATTATTACCAAACATAGCAGCTGTTGACATCCACCATTTTATCGTACATATTTTTAGTTATTAATTATATATATATATATATATATATATGCAAGGGATAATGTACAGGCTGTCATTATCCCGCTTATTACACAGCTACTTGCCACATAAGGAAAAAAAACTGTACATGAATATGAATTTGAAAGATTTTATTGGCGTATTTGTTTTAAATTAACATTTTCATTCTGCCGCGAAACTATATAGTACCACGTAACTAACATTCAAACATTAGTAAGACAATTTATAACATCTACATATGAATATATAATAACAGATGTATTTTAGTTATTTACAAGTATTAAAATGTTGTCCAGTGCTTGTCACAAGATGGCGCCAAACGGTAATCTTTGTTGGCGCAGAGGGATTTTAAACATACAAGTTGTACCGGCTATGCGTTATTACTTTGGAGTGGTTATTATTTGAAAAGAACGAACCTGCAAATGTCTCAACTGACCAAT
>JAUMHQ010000046.1:7723254-7754752 GCA_032361165.1 Enteromius paludinosus
GTCTGTACAGTATAAAAACCATTACGCCTATGGAGAGTCCCCATAAATCACAAAAACCAACATGTGTGTGTGTGTGTACAGTATTATTAGTTACAACAAAGTAGCTCCATTAGCTACAACCTTTGCCTTAATAAAAAACTAATTTGCTGCCTATTAATTGTACTAACAAACAGTCAATATGTTATTAATATGCATGCTAATAAGCATGATTGTTAATAGTGAGAATTGGTTCCTAACCAATATACACACTCTTTAGAAGATGTTAGCATCATAATTAATTATTAAAATAATAATAATAATAATAATTAGTAGTAGTAGCTTTTTTTAGTAGAGTTTTTTTATTATAAAATTTACTATTAGTAATATATTACTATTGGCTATTATTTTAAATGTTTGATATTATCCGAGTTGTGGAGTTATGGTGCATTTTCAGATATCAGATTATTAAAAAAAACCTGTATAACCTGACTGCTGAGAGTAAGTTTAAGTTGAGGTCATCCACTGGAGGTAGAGTTCCCTGTTTCTTACTGATGCATTCCATCTCTCTTTGACAGCCTGCTCACAATCTCCCCAAAAGCTGTTCTGTCTCCTATCATGTTCTGGCTGTTAAGCACTTCTGAGTTCCTAGTCAATACTTGGCAAAGGTCTCCTGAGTGCAAACTCGGTGGGAGTGATCCAGATGCGCAGCAGGGAGGAAATGCCACTGTTTTTTTCTTTTTCTTTTTTCTTCTTCTTCTTTTACTTCCAGGATCAAAAGGTTGCCTTAAAGGACTGTATCCATCACTGTGACTATCTGCTATAGAGGGACAATCTAGACCAGCAGGAATACTTTGCCATGCTAATGCAAGCTACAGTCCCTAAAGCAAGATTCATAAAATGACTGTAAAATTCAGGTTGACCAATGGCATACTGAATCACAAACTTACCAGGATGGCAACTCTAACTTGTCAAACAATTTGTTAACGTTGCCATTAATTTAATGAAGTGACATTAGTACCGCTAATTGCTGCTGTAGTTTTGGCTCTTTAAAAACTGGATTGATTTAAACTTCTGCTTAATTTTAATTATGCTAATTTGCTGATTGCTTTGTTGTAGCAGTTATCATGCAGTGCAAAATTGTTAAAAATAATGGCAATCTGTTGTTTTATTATCAGGGTGATTTTATTTATTTATTTATTTATTTTGCATATTATTGCAATGGACTTTTGCAAAGTAAATCTGATCCCTTGTGGTTTTCTAGATGGTTTTATGTAGTAAGAAACAAAGCACCTGACAGTCTTCCACACTAACACAATTCAGCCCAATTAATGTTGATTATTTTGATGTGCGTGTGTGATCTGATGTTTCTATAGCAACTGTTCATGTCAGTTTTTTTAAGCTATGCAGATAAAGTGCATACCTGTGTTATATATAAGCAACAATATGACTGCGGTGTCATGCTCATGTATAGATAAAATATTACAGCTATTTTCACCTGCAACTTATGACTTGTTTCGAGGGGATGGGTTGTTGGATTTTCTCCCACATGGAAGATTATATACATATATATAATTGTTCTGTCTTTGTTCTCTCCCTTTTTTCTGGCTTTTTGGCAGTTTTTAGATTTGCATAGCTTATCCGACAGTCTGAAAAGGATTTGTTCCTATATGACAAAATCACATGGGCAATTCTCTTAAGCTTTGAAAAGCTGTGGGACTAGATCCCCTCTTGGAAATGAGATTAAAAGGCTCAGTAGTTCAGGGCTTTTTCAGTTTATCTTGAATTTAAAACCTTCATGACTTCTCTGGCATCATTAACTGTCTCACCATGTCCTCTGTGCTACAAAGTGCTTTTCAATCAAGGATGCTTTGAGCTCAGATAGAAAACTGCAATAATATTGAGTTTTGTCTCTGGAATTGCAGAGTGGGAATGACACAAGATATTTATTTGTTTATTATTGCGAGCTATTCCATCCATGTTCATGTACACACTTTTTGGTAACTCATTGCATTCAAATTTGAGCAGTGCATTTTGAATAATTAATAAGAATTGTACATTTCCTCACACTAATGCTTTGACTCATATATATATATATATATATATATATATATATATATATATAATTTTTATTTTTTTTTTTTTTTTTGGTCATAAAGGTATATATATATATATTAGTTCTGTAAAACAATTAATCGTGATTGATCGCATCCAAAATAAAAGTTTTTCTTTACATAATACATATTTATTTGTTATATTTAAATACAGACACATGCATGTATATATTTAATGAAAATATGTTATGTTACTGTATTAAATATATTAAGATATAATATCAAATACAGGAAAATACATATATAAATGCATTTACATGTAAATACTTTAAAATTATATACTGTCATGTGTGTTTTAATATAAACATCATAAATTAACACAGCATATATTAACACATATATTATGTAATATAAATATATAAAAGTGCCAAAAAATGGCTATAGCAAAATCCTTAATAAAATAGGATAATACAACTTTCCAAGTGATTACATCACAACATATTGCTTTATGTGGCAAGAAATACATAAATAAGATAATATACTGAATAACTATTTATTTTATTTAAATATATATATATAATCCGTAGCACCCCTTTAAAGCACTGTCATGATGTCAAATGAGGACGAGCGGTTAAATGATGTGAAAAATTTGCTTTCTGTCTAACAACCCTCCCCTTTCCTCAGTAATGTCCTCTGTACAGCTGATCAAACTGGGACTTTGTGATTTAAGGAATCTGCCACAGATGAGTTAAGAGACTCGGTGCCCTGCACTCTCTACATTGCTGGTAATAAATCAGGTGTCTTGTCAGCTGTAGCTAACTGACAAAATCAATACGGATGCATCCAGGGACAAGATGTGCTGCTAAGATGCATTACCAACATCTGGACTTTGATCCCTAATATGAATGAGGTCAAATGAAAAGGTGGTGGTCAGAAAATGTGTGTTTTACACCTAACCCGCCACTGAAGAAACAAAGGTAGCGAGATGATGAAGTGTATATCATGCTGTGATGGACTTATTTGTAACTTTCTTTCATTTCGCCCTTCTCAGGAACCTTGTATTAATGGCCTAAAGTTATTAGCAATTTAATTATATGACAGGAAAAATTGTTTTTACTTTCGTTTTGTCAAGCAGCTATACAATTTTACTCTCTCTTAATGGATTTTATTATAAAAGCTGCTTAATGTTTGTATCAACGCCCACTGTGATCGAAAATTACGCCCTTTCAACCTCTCATTTTAATGATTTTTGAAGGGAGAATGAGTAATTGTAGAGAAGCTTGTGCTTTTGTTGAAATTTCACTCAAAATACTGGAGAAATTCAATTGTTTTGCTCCATGTTGCAAAATATGGCTTCCACATTTCTGGACAGTTGCAGGCATGTTTCATGTATAGCCATTATAGTGCCAGTATAGGCACCTGGCACAAGGATACAAAGCTTAAAACTTAAGGTGTGAAGACACATTTTATCCCATTGTCCAGGCATGTACAATCTACCTGTTAAATCCCCTTTGAAGCCAATAGCTGACAGAAAACACTGTGTGAACGTGGCATTACTAACTTGAGGGAAAAGACATAGAAAGTAGGCATGGAGTTGAGTGATGTACCTTCAGTGTTAGGGAATGTTACTTTTAAAGTAGACCTAATATGCCCCTTTTTACAAAGGGCACCACGTTTCAGGTGTCCCTAGAATGTGTATGTGAAGTTTCAGCTCAAAATACCCCACAGATCATTTATTATATCATTTTGAAAATGCCTATTTAATTATAGAAGTGCATTTCTCTTTATATGCAAATGAGCTGTTGCTCCCCGCCCCCTTTTCCAGTATAGTGCTGTGGTTTTACAGCTCCTAAACTCTGCTAAAACACCTGTTTGGTTTTAATTATCATGTCTATAGCAGTGAAGTCAGACGTTTTAACCCATATTACTTTAAACTTCTCATACTGTCAAAGTTAACACACAAAAAACGTCTGTCACACAGTGTGTGGGTATTAAAATAAGTTCTCCTTTATGTCTTATTGCACAAAGTTTCAAATACACACACGTTTAATTTATGTTAAAAACAAGCAAGTTACAAACACTGTTATATCTGTAAATGCAAACAGCTGGAAAATAAATAGCATGTTTGTATTAGATCTGTGGGGCAGCAGCATAATGTCCGGTGAATAACTCAATAAATCCGCTGCTCTTGTGTTTCCTCTGAGGCTGGGACAAAATAATTTTCTGTAAAGCTTTGCTAGAATGTTCCCCATAGCGTAGAACTGGTACACCATTGTTGTTTGCGAAATCACAATGGTAAATTTCATGGTTACATTTATTTTGATAATCCACTTTAGACATCCTGCTAACATAAGTAACTTCATAACTCCAACTACATACTCATAAATTGGCAACTAAATGTCACAATGTCCTTTTCTACAATATTGGAATAAATATTCTGTGCAAAATTGTTCACAGATATCCAGTCCTTAAACAAAAATAAAGAATAAAACAAGTATTGCACTGTATTCTGCAATACACAGCATTACTTTCTAAGGATAGCTTCATCTTTTTTTCCTCTGCATAAGTGCTGCTTCAAGGAAACATGACCAACCCTAAAACATTAATAAACGCCTGAAGGATCAACATCACTTCATTGTGGCATTTCACTAGCTGTCCTGACAATTGTAACCCTCCAGAGGGGACATCTTTAGTCTGTCCCACTGAGATGCAGCAGTACAAGAAAAGTTCGATACATAAACATGAACGGTGGTTTTTCAGACATCGTTGTTTTGCACTGCTCCTAACTAGCTTAACGTTAACTTTCCGGCCGTTTCATCGTCTTCATGTGTTGTTGTACTCTCGCTGACGTTGGTTTTAACGAAAAATGCTTACTCAGCTTATTACATTTGCTTATCAAATGTGTCCTTTTCCAACTTCTATATTTTTTTTTCTTTCCTCCACAGAAACATTCCTGTCACTATATACTGTATGTGCTGAATAAAGGGATATTATGGCCTATCAGCGAATGTTTATTTAGTTATGTATTTTTTCTCCCAGTGTCCTCCTGGTTTGAGCCCGATGAAGGATGGCACCGGTTGCTATGACCACCACATTGGCATCGACTGCTCTGATGGCTTTAATGGGGGCTGCGAACAGCTGTGCCTTCAGCAGCTGGCACCTCTGGAGGAGGACCCTACTCTCTACAACATCCTGATGTTCTGCGGGTGAGATTTCACACTCTACCCACACATACAGACTGTATGAGAACTAGATCTGGACATGTTAACAAGACTTTCTCAGCCTTTTTTTTTTTCATGGTTTTTTTAAAAGTCGATATTTACCCCTGCTATTTTTGATGAATAGGTGTCTGCCGTTCTCTTTTGAATAATGTCCTGAAATTCACAGTAAGTGCATTATGGCTAGTTCAGTTGGTTATTCATGCAGTTCAGAGCAGCTCACGGTGACTCTTCCACATTTTTTCTTTTGCTTTGGTGGCTGTTTGTGTCTGAGTGTGAGTTGCCACACTTTTTTACTGTTCACGCATTTCTGCTTTGTAAGAAATGCAAGCGTAAACTGTAGCTTGCCAAAAAACAAACAAACAAAAAGAGCATCTTTTGTCAGGTACTAAAAAAAGGTTTTAGCAGATTCTCTCACACTGACCAAGGCTGCGTTTTTACAACCAAAAATACAGTAAAAACATTAAAAAAATAAAATACTGTTAACATTTAAAATAAATTTTAGTATATTTTCTATTGTTTAAATGTAATTCATTCCTGGTATTGCAGAGCAGCATCATTACTCTCTAGTGTCTCCAGTCTCTAGTGTCACATGATCCTTCAGAAATCAGTCTAATATCCTGATTTAGTGATCTTGAAACGTTTCTTAGTATTATCAATGTTGATGGTTTTACTGTCACTTTTGATCCATTTTGTACAGCCCTGCTGAATAAAAGTATTTTTCCCCCTTCTTTTAAAAAAATATGAAAATGATAGTCTATATATTATTCTATAGGGAATTCAACTCAAATGTCATTTCTGTGTCCTGTCATGTCTTGCTGGAATTGCTTTTACTCTGACATGACATCACATGCATCACACAACACTAACCGTTCCTTCAACTTCCAGACTTTCATGTGTCAGCTATAGAGAAAATGAGGCAGGTTGAATAAATAGCCACTGTCTTACTACATCTTCCCTTCTAACACAACCTTTTTCCTGACCTATTCAGAGTCTCAGAGATCATTCGCTGTTATAAGCATGTCGCTTCGACTAAAGTTGGCAAATGCACATAATTTTCTCTGGAGATCCTGATAATGTGACAGGCAATCTGAAGCCACTTAAATCGTTTTCTGTGCTATGGATGTGCAACCGAGAGTATGTTCTCACCTACGCTGATGACAGTTTCCTGTAAAACTGAAGTGTGTTACCAAGAGAAGACTGAGCGTTTAAGCCCTGCCACTTTTTTCTCTCTGTTGCTTGTGTAGTACAGAGCAGACGTGACAGCTAAGTTTTAAAGTCCCATAAATATAAACGACTCCTGTGAGCTGTCATGCTATTAGAATGATATTGTTTTGCAGTAAATAAAAATAATTGCCAACCTTAAATTCATGACAGATGCTACGCTGTGAGATCATTACCTGTACCTCTAGTTTTGAATGCCGAACTAGTACTACATATTGCTCTGCTTCATAAAGTGATGCCTGTATAATGTAGAGAAAGGAAGAAATCATACGACATTCATAATGTACAGTACTTATGATTCCTTACTAAATATAATGTAATATTTTGAGTTTTTAAGTAGTTGCAATGCACAGAAATGGAAATACACCCAGCAACTGCTAGAATTGTTGGAATAAATTGTCTCAATGGATTAAGCGTGCAATTTTTAAATGCTGAAATAGTATTATCTTTTTGTTTTATTTAAAACTTTTTTTTAATTTTTTTTTTTTTATGTCCGTTGCATATAATAATAGTTCACTAATCATGGTTATACATTACAAATATTAATTTGTTTATTTAAAAATGTGATTAGATTTCAGTAGATAACTTGGTAGTCCATAATCCTAACTCATTATAGCCCATATATCCTCATGTAGTCATAATGCATAAAGTATACATAAAAAGCATCATAAAGCATAATTTGGTGTATCTTGACTGATAGTGGCAAGCAGTATTTAACTTTGGCAAACATCTTCTCTACATTCCTCTCTTCCTTTATATCTTTTTCTCGTTGCCATATGTGTAGATGTATTGAAGATTATAAGAGAGGAGCAGACGGACGCTCATGTCAGCCGCTGTCAGAAGCCTGCACCGAGGGAGTGGACTGCGGGGACACAGCTGACATCCCAGCCAACCAGACTGTGTTTGGAGACCTCTTCTATGGATACAATAACCACACCAAAGAGATTTCATCAGGACAGATCCTTAAGGCTTCCTTTAGGTGATGTTTTACAATGTGCTTGATTTTTCCAATGCTAAGGATGACTTAATGTTACCCATTTTTAATAGCAGTAATGTGCTGATAGTATGAAATGGGGTATTCAATTTCACCTTGGAATAATTAAATCAAAACTAACTTCAATGTCCAGTTCAGAAATATGAATTTTACATCACTGGAGTCTGCTGTTACAGTGATCTTAACAGGGTGTTGTTTCGCTTGTTTGGAAAGTGGAGTTAACTGTTAACCTTAACACATATCCTCCACTTGCTTATTTATTTTATTTTGGAGCTGTTGCCAATTACATTGACAGGGCAGTGGTGAGGTGAAAGGATATCATAAGGAAAACAAAGAAGGATTTGGAAATTACAAGTACACAACTAAAAACACTACCTGCCCCGCCATGTCTCTGACTGAAAATGCCATATGTTGTTTGTTTTTTTTAAATGATGAGAATTCTAATAATGTAAAACTCTTAATACTCAACAACAACAACAAAGGTCCATTAATTAATAATCGCTACAAGCTATTTATGTTAGGTATTCTGTCTGTTTGGTTTCGTTTCGCATCTTCCTTGTTTTCCTTATTAGGTATGTGATTATTAGTTAATTTGTTCCCGGTCGTGGCCCCCAGGTGTTTTGCGTTCTCCATGTTTTTGTTCTGTGTGTTCTGTGTCTTTCCTAGTTTCCCTTGTCGGTCTTTAATGTTCAAATGTCATTTGTGTGTTGAAGCATTAAAAGTGTTACGTTCAGGGAAGCAAGGAAGCATTGGGTTCAAGTGCAGATCGTTTAGTCAAAACAAGCGAGGTCGATACACAAGCAGACAGGGTTTACGGAGGCAAAGACAGAGAGAATGGTCACAGACAGAGCGCTGGTCAAAGGTACCGGTAAACACAATCCGACGGGCAAGGCAAGGGGATAATCCGAGCGAGAGCAGGGGTCAGCAACAGTAAATCCAAACAGAATACCAGAACCAGGAAACACAAATTAATACAAACAGACTAACAGTGCAATGGACTGTGGAAATTAGACAAAGACTTCCGGTTTTTATACACATGAAACTGGGTCAATGGGTGGAGCAAGACAATGAATTGCTATGGTGACAGATGAGCAAAGCGCAGACCTGAATGAACACACGTGACAACATAGAAACATGAATGAGAGTCCGGGATGACAACAGAATGAGTTTGTGAGAGTGAGTCCAGGCATGGAAACAGACATAAAACACTGCAAGTTCGCTGGGTACTGAAGTGCCATCCCCTGAACTGGACTGGCACTTCCAGCTGACTGTGACAAAAAGAAGCTTGGGTTTACCCCTTTAAAGTTTACGTCATTTCCACAACCACGACTCGAAACAGAAAGACCGACCCTAACAGTATCACTAGTATGACTAGGGACAGACTCTGGCGTCTGCAGCAGAGTGGGCGGACATTGGAAAGGTATGTGGAGGAATTTTTGGAACTTTCCACTGAGGTGAACTGGCCCGAGTTTTCGGGGACGGTGATATAATTAGCTGCGATATCCCTACGTGTGCTGATGTCGGTCAGAAGTCGTGCCGCAAGGCCAGTTTCCTGCGGATTCCGTTCTGCATTCACAGCCAGGAGAGCTGTTCCAAACTTCTGTTTCTGAGTTTCGGCCAGGAGAGCCATTCCAGAGTTCCGTTCCTGAGTTTCCTCTAGAAGAGCCGTTCAGCCCTGGAACACTGGAAGGGTTAGCAGATTGATCTCCTGAGGACATTGAGGAGAGACTGGCACCGTGTAATGTGGTGCGCCGCTCTTCCCCAGAGGGGGCTGGCCCTCAATAGTCCTAGTCCATAAGCGCCAGGACGTTTTTGCTTAGGACTAGCAAGAATGACGGTCCACTGCTCCGCCTACTGCTAAAAAGCCCTCCAGCCAGGGAGCGGCTCTCTGACTCCACTTAATGTGAGTTTGAGAAATTACGCTCCCTGACTGAGGAGCTGGAACAGCATCCCATGCTGCCAAGCACTGTGTTCCTTACTCGAGAATTTTTTCTCAAGCGCTCATCATAGATTTTAACACCATTTAATTCCAAAATCCAAACATTTACTACAGTCTGGCTACAATATAAAACATTACCTTTAATAACTGAGATGCACACGCAGATATCATGCACAAGCTTATTCTCCCTTCAGAAAGAAACTTGTCATAGCAGCAGCAGCAGCAGCAAACTCTTACTTAAAGAACTGCAGTGCAGGCTTCTGAACCCTGACTTACAGAGCTCTTAATCTAGGGAATGCAGGTAGATATAGGGTGAGTCTGTCTCCAATCCGTCCGCCAGATCTGAATGTAATCCTCACAAGAGGGAGAGAACCATGAGCCTGCGTGCACAGACAGTATTTGACACAGTATTTGTCTGATATTGTCTTTGTACTGCAGTTACTGTAAACGATCCAATCATCAAGGCTAAGGTAATAAAAAAGCACAAATCCTGTGAAATACAGCACAGCAGAACCTCTATCTTGTTAAAACCCTTTGAAGTTTCTTCTAATTAAAAGAGCACTGTGGTCAGCTCAACCTAAAGGTCACAACGCAAAGTCATTTACGGTCCTTAAATTAAACACAGACACTTACAGGCGCAGTTTCCTGCAGCAGTTTATCCATTTACTTCACAGGGTTTGATTGGCACGGTGCTGGAGGAGGGAGGCCTGAGTGATGAAGAAATAGAGGGAGGAGAGTTAATATTATCAAGAAGCCAAATCTCAAAAGCTCTGATCTCATTTTGAGGCACCCTGAGAGACGCTGGGTTTAGGCAGTCTTTGAAAAGCACAACTGGCCCTGTGGCTCCAGGACTTACTCTCTGTGCTGTTCACTTCACCTTGAGAGGCCCGGGCTTTACGTGCGCTCTAATTATGTGGAATGGTGAGAAGCAAATTAAAAGTGACCATAAGCAAGTTTGGTTTAATGGGGCTTAATTGGGGCAGCTGAAGCTACTGGATCTTTAGTTGAACAAAAGGAGCATATGGCAAGTTCATTAATCCTTCATAGAGTGGAGCAGGGCTGCAACAATTAATTTCAGACCTCAGGAAATAGTCAAAATGCTGGTGTTCAGGAGGAGCAGTGGCAGGAAATGAAATGTTGTTTGATCTTCTAGGGTGAGGAATGGAAATCTTTAAAGCGAACACCATGGACAAACAAAACACTTTTATGATTAATTTAGACAAATGCTTGCCTATTGGTTATTCAAGGTAAGAGTATCTGATCTAATGTGAAGTTTTAAATGTTTTTATGTTTGATTAAGGAGATTTTTGGTGCTTTAATAATTATACACTGAAGGGTATAAATAGCATGCACTAATATTACCATTTATTAGCATGCATTGTTTCTGTTGTTTTAGGGCCTGATTTAATAAAGAAATTATGCAAATCTGCAAAATAACCACAGAATATGTGCTGAATATCTTAACACAATTTGTACACATGTTCAGACATCTTTAATCTGGTGTGATTTCCTGACTTTTTAAAATTATGACTTAATAAAGCATGCTTGATGCTACCATCTGTACATTACCATTTAAGTCTGGGGTCAGTACATTTTTATTTATTTAAGTTTTTAATAATTTTATGAAGTTTTTTATAAATTTAATAATAATAAGTCATATACACCTAGGATGGCTTGGGGGTCAGTCGTTCGTTGTGTTATTTTCATTTTTGGGTGAACTATTCCTTTAACATTAGTACTTTTTGCACTACGTTTTATGGATTTTAAGTGCCAAGTGAATTATTCTCAAATAGAAAGTGAGATTGAGTACGTATATATATATTATATTGTATTTTACATCAACGCATATGCATGCAATGTACACTCAATAAATTCAGGAGGAATTAAACATATACTTACAGAGGTAACTCTGATTCATCTCCTTCCAAAATGATGCAACAGGGAAAAGAGTGAGCAACTGCCAGATAAAATCCATCCAGTGAGGTTGAAGTTGTTTATTATTCTGTTTTAAACTTACACATGGCCGTGTGTTTCCTTTGGCGTTTCACCAAAAGTTACTACCCACAAGTCTGGGTTGTCACACAGCAGCTGCTTTTACGATCATCTGACTCATATCTGAAAGGCATGGTTACATTTTCATGCTGTTTAATCCTGAACGTGAGGTGCAATGCACTTCTTGTGACAACCTGCCCAGAAGACAATGCAGAATGTATTAGCTCCTGTTTGATGCTTTTCAGGTCAGTGGTGTTCTCAGACAGATGAACATGCCATTTTGAAAGCCCTGCATCGCTGCAAGGGTGTGCTGTTGAATGTTTCCATGCTCTGTAAAATATCTTTAATGAAGAAATGTAAAGAACAGTCGCGAAACAGGGAATGTAGAGGACAGATGTATTGAGGTTGCTTTTAATAGCCGAACATGGAAGTGTTTAAGTAAACAATTTGAGATCATATTGAAAAATTTGATTTTCAATTAGTATTAACTCCAACGACTTTTCTTTCATCATTTACTCATATTTCAGTGTTTTTGTCCAAACAGTGAAAGTCAGTTGTGTCCAGTGTTTATATACAAAAATCCTAAAAACTTTTTTTACCCTAAGCAGTCTTCTAGCTTACACTTTGATGTGTTTTTTAAATGCTAATGCATATATGTTAAACACACAGATATCATGAAACAGAACGAATGCGTTCATTCTAGACAGTTCCATCTCAAAATACCAGTCTGTTTGCTTGTCAATTGTCAGCTTAATTTAGCTTTTAGTTCATCCTGGTTTGGTACTGCGTATTTGCAAGCCAACTACATGTCCGTGCCCATCATTTTAATTATACAGTCTTTTGAGATGTAGCATCTGGCATGTTGCAAGCACAATCGGCACCTCCCCAAGCAGTAATTGACATGTTACAGTGCCATTTCTACAAAAATAGCACACTAGTGTTATTTATGTGCCAATTTTGTAATTGCCACACAGATATATCTGTATATTCTCACTTTGGGTAGACGGAGATCGAGCCGGACACTGAACCTCTAAACCCTGACTTGGGTTCAGAGTCTGCCGAATCTCCCGGCTCGCTCCCCGGACAACACGCCAAATTTGCTTTACTTATTCATTCACTAATAAGGAAGCGTGAAACACAGAAAGGTAAATTTTTTTTCGCTCTTTATTTTAAGGTGTCCCTATTACAGTGTAATTATACATTTATATACTAAGCAACATGAATTAACTGTATGTATGCTATATGGTTAGGATTTGAGTTTAGGATTACCTGCATGCAATTATGCATGAATTATTGTAACATGAAACAAGGACACTTTAAAATACAGTGTAACCAAAGTTTGACAAAAATGTTCTAAAAGGTTGAAATCTAGGTTTAACAAGCAGTGCTTATAGGTAATTGTTAGTAGGTAGGTGGATGAATGGATTGATGGATGGTTTTGATAGTTGTGGATGGATGTTTGTAGTCAGTTGCTTTTAGTTACTGTACAGTACTTGATGGATAGTTAGAGAGAATGTCAGAACGTCTACATAGAAAATGAAAGGGATGCATACAAATTCTGACAACGCAACCTTTACTGCATATTTCTAAAGTTTGCACACACATACTGTACATAGAGATCTACATAGTCTGTTCTTTAAATACACTGTCACTGAGTGTGCAATAACCGCTGGATCTAGCGCTCAAGGCCGTGCTACAGTCTCCAATGACACTGCTGCCAAAATATCTAGCTTGTTGAGTAGCAGTCCAGATCTTTATAACATTGCATTTGTAGAGCAGAGTGCAAAGACATAAAGCAAGTAAATTATGCAACCATTTTGTTGACATCTTAATTAAATACGGTAGACAGGCTTTTAGAGAGCGTTCCAAATATCCACGCCTACTTCCTCCTCCATAACTTGTGTGCATTGCCAAGCAGAATTTCATTGCGATTTCTGCCTTATCATCATGAGACTTTCCACCTAAAAACATGTGCCCTTTCCTAATTACTTTCCCTCTCCTCTGGGTTTAAGCCTTAACCAGTTTCACTTCCATTCCTTCCCAGCATGCTTTGAGCTGGTTTTAATGAATTTTTTAGTGCCCTTTGTTCTCATTAAGACTTTGCAGAATCATGATTAGGACTACCTCACTTAAAATCTCCCAGTTGGGTGTTTCTATCCACAGCAAGAAACTCAAAGTGCTACCTTTCTCCCAGTACTAAATTAAAACATCACAAACGGGCTGTGAACAGTCGGATTACTTTTAAAAGATGAAGTCTGAGCTATTTTCATGTGGCTCGTTTTTTGATCCCAAACAACCTCTAATTCTTTTGTTTTTCTTTTACATTGAATGTTGATTTTATTTTTTTAGTAAGCTGATATTAGCACAAAAAGTTTATTGTACAAAGTATGTAATTATGTGAAAAAAACTATACTTTTCATTTAGTTTAAATAAGTTATTTCAATAAAGTTGATGTTGTGAAGTTGATATTTCATTTCAGGCAAGATAATGAGATATCCAGTTGTCAATTAATATCATTAAGAGATGATTTCACGCATAATTAATCATAATATGTGGGCCCAAATGAATTAATCTAGAACTTGTGTGTGTATTTGTAGCATGCACAGAAGTGTGTCAACTGAGGTCAAAAAGAAGTTTCCTCGATGTTGCTGTGTTGGGCTGATTAAGATGCTTGAACAAACAGAAACATTGTATTACGCTAATTATTAGGATTTAATTGATTTAACAGTCCATACTAATGAAAACTTTCTGAGCCTGGCATTTTATATTTTCTTCTATCAGTTTTACACCCTATCACAGTTCACTTGGTTTTACACTCAAAATTGTCTATTTTGAATTATTTATGGTTTCCCTTATTCTTATTCACAGATAAGTCAACCTGTGATGCCCAGAGCATCTTATAAAACTTGCATGTTTTCTCTATAATTACCATGCTGCTAGATATTATTGCCACAATCTTCCTCTTGTATGTCCGTTCTTTGTCAACGCACATGATTAATGAAGTTACGTCGCAACTGAGGCTTCTCTCTGGAGACTTATCAGTGTGCAGTCTGTATTTTTAGAGAATTCCCCATGAAAAGTAATCTGCATTTAAGCTTTTGCCAAAAATGCAGGTTAAACAAGTTTATTTAAGTTGATATCATATAAGATGATATTAAAGGGAAGTTGTGGTAAGTTGTTGTAATGAGCAATGATGGTGCGTTTACATTTGTATTTTTAAATTGCTTTATTTTTGTTATTATTTCTATGCACCACAATTTAATTCACAGGAGTCATTTTTGGCCCATAATAATTTCAGAAACTTAAAAACGATACGCATCATTTTCATTAAAATTACTGGCCCCTAAGTTTATTGCACATTTCTATTTAGCTGCACCATCTCTGTGGGGAACTGAACCTTTTATCAGATGTGACTTTGACAAGCAATAACGCAGAGCTATTAATATTTCAATATGCGAGTATCTATTGAAGCGTGAGCTTCAAATTTGACAAGAGAAACAACTTTTTTACATTTTTATTAGATGTGGGGAGGAAATCCCACGGTGTTCAGAGAAATTTCTGCAGAATGTGCTCCACTGTACCTTCCAGCACACCCGAGAGGGCATATTTGGGAACAGTTTTTGAGGTTTATGCCAGATTTAATTTGCCCTAGAAAACATTCAATCTAATATACAAAAGTAGAATCTGATTTGTAATGTTCCGGGTTATGAATAATAGAAGATATTACTATTATTTAGCAAAGTACATAGAGGTTTTCGTCATAAATAGCTCAATGTTTTGAGTCATCCAGGAAGCGGGGGTATTTAGCACTGTACACCTCCACATGTATGACTGTTTGGCGAATATAAATGACAGTCTGTTCCACTTCAGCCACTTTTCATTCAGATATTAAGATGAAGTGCATATTGCAAGCCTCTAGCTTTTTTATTTTTTGTTTCAGTTTGAGCCCAATTATTTGTACAGTGCTCTGTGTATTCAGAGATAATATAATTCTTTATACTTCATAAATCGGATATGACAGTAATGCTTGAAGAGATACTTAGATTGCATAATGTTTCCTGGTATAATTTCCTGAATGCTCGCTAATTTTCTCGATGCTCTAGCAGGCATCATTTTAGAATTTGGTTGCATTCCCTGAGGTGTATTCTAGGAGCTTATTTTGCCTTGAAAAGGAAATAGTTTATTCTGTATTCTCCTTTCCTCCTTTTATTCATACTTTTCTTTGACATGCATTTTTTATATCACATTGTTCGGTTTCCACACATGTATATACTCAGTCCCAGAATACCTTAACCTTGATCTAACTTAAGATACAGAAAGATATTTTGAGTCAGAGTTTCTAGTTTGTGCATCTTTGAGTCTTTTTCTTTTGTATCAGTTTATTCATCAGTCCAATGCATACTTATTTGTTCACAGTGCTTTGAAACTGAACTATACAGTATCTAGTTTAACCCATCTTCCCCATTTTTTTGTCTCTATTTTCTTGTTTAAACTCAAACTGTATTTTCTCACTCTTTCCTTTAGCCTATAGTACTTTAGAAGATCTCGTTTAGATATACAGCTATTTCATTGCGCACTGCTTTCTTCAGTTTTCTTGTTCTCCGAGCTGCTCTAGCATCTTTAATGCATCCCCATAATATTTATGTACTGTAATATTATGAAAAATAATGTCTTAACAACATTTCAAATTCATCCTCTTGACTTACACTACACTCAATTGTCCCTATTTATATTTATTCAGTCTGACCTACAGTAGAAGCCCCCTCTACTTTTGTCAATTCACTTTTGAGTTTATTATGATTTATTTTATTATTGTTATTATTAATAATATATTTCCAAACTAAATTTTCTTAACAAATAAATTAAAATATATATTATTATTAAGTGCAAATAGTGCCTGAAGTTCAAATCTGCCTCAAGTTTCCAATAAGGTAGCATTTATTTATTTTAATAAACAGATTCACATACACTGAATATGCAGCAAAAAATTAGAAATTGTATATGTACACACACACAAAACAATATTTACCCTTAGTGCAAATTGCATCTAACTATTACTTACATTTAGTGCAAAGAAAATAAAAATACTGATATTTTCTCTTGATGTAAATAGCATCTAAATCTGTTATTAAATATTTTAATAACACATATTGTGTATATTTCATGCAGTTTTTTATTTTTATTTTTTTTATGTCCCCGGCTAATTGCAAAAAGGTGGTGTTTCATGGTAATTTCATCAATAGAAAAGCACCATTAGAACAGTAAAGCTAAATGAAGAGAAAAGGAAATATAAGAAAATGTTTTAAAAATATGGATGAAATAGCCTACATTAAAATACCCATAAAACATAAACGTTTTATGCAAACAATGATGAAAAGCACGGTCCTATATATATATATTTTTTTTTATAGGTTTTGCTGCAGTGATGTGACAGAAATGTAGTATTAGTTTGACAGACGGATGACTGTGTTTTAAGTAGACTGTCTCCTTTATCTTCTGTTGTCTAGGCAGAAGAACTTTGCCCGTGGCATCGAGCAGCAGCTCCCGGATGGCATGGTGGTTGCATCTGTACCGACTGAAGCCCAGTGTCATGAGGAACTGTCGGACCCAGTCCCTGATCCAGAGTACCTGACTGGTAAGAACCAATAAACTCCTGAACATCTCATTGGCTACATACGTTTATACTTTTATAAAAAGCCACCCTATACAGGTCCGTATTACCACTGTGAGGTTTAAAAACAGTTCAGATGGATGAATTGTGTAATCTGTTACCTTATTCATCTGAGGAGCCGTGTTGTGTTATTTGATGGTGTTGGCGCTAGCGGTGTTACATAAGCTGAGTGACAATATCTTATGATAAATATTATAACTGCTTCACTGAGGCCACCTCATGAAATAACAGGCTAAAAGGCTTTATCTTGTCAGTCAGTGACTCATGCATAGAAGAGCTTGGTGTTGTGTTCTGTTGGCTCAGAGTGCTGAGTCACACTGTGTGTATGTTTCAATACAAGTCCAAAACAAAAATATTCTAAATTGTACATATTTTACGAGATGCCAATTCGTATGAATTTGTACGAATGACCTGAACTGAACCTCGCCCCCTAAACCTACCCATCACGTGGTTTTTGTTTTTCGGGATATGCTCTTTAAAATGAAAACGCACCTAATGTAAGCAACAGTTTTGCACTGAACGGAGCAGACGCAGAGAGAGGAGCGCAGCGGGAAAGATCGAGACACCTCGCGCTCGTGCGGCAGTCAGTATCAGAAACATAATATTTTCGTTTGCTACACGCAGGATACACACGAAGCATGTTCAACTCGGACACGCAGACAGTCGTGGTAATAAACACCGTTACCATTCAGTCCATACTTAATGCGCATCTCGTGAAAAGTATTTTGGGGGTTCAAGGCAGTTGCCAACCTTTGCCTAATGGTTAAGTCCACCCCTGTGTATGATTATAAATTAATATGTATGAATTGGTTGTGAGACTGTGTTGGAATATTTTAATAATATATGCATTTTTCTGTGTGAGAATGACATAAATATAAGTAATACTAGACAAAATGCAATATTACATCCACTTATACTTCCTTTTTTTTCAGTCTCCCTTTTTGTGGTTTGCATTTGATGAAATTTTTTTTTTATTTTTTTTTCTGGCACTATACAGAGATATATAAACAAATTGCAATTTTAAGCTTTGAAAACATTCTGTTAGTCTTAGAGATTATAAATGTTTGTCTTGATTAAATAAGCTTCCTTAATCTCGTTCTTGACCTTATTTAAGTAATTCCTCTTCTTTGCAGCTAAATCCATAACAGTTACTCTCTTCACATGGATTTCTTGCTAAGCATGATCACAAGTTCATTTAGCATTTCTAATGCTTTTATAAAACAGATAGTCCTGGCTTCACTGCGCCACACATATAGCCGTTTGTCATAAAACTGCACAGCCTTCAGTATTTTATTGCTTATTTAATTGTTTTTTAAGAAGGGAAATTATTCAAAGTCAATCCAGGTCAAGACACTCCACATCCATCTTCAGTGTTTGTGTTTGTGCACATATGTTATAAATTTTCTTCAAACTTGCAACAACTCGACTGGTTCACATTATCTCCTGCCAGTTCAAGTGGATGATGAAGAGGCAGAAAACGGCGAGAGTATTAACAAAATCATTTTTCAGGAGCTTCTGGCTTCTGCTGCCTCTGTCAGGACTCATTAGCTGACCAATCTGACTCCCCTCTGAAGTTTACCGCATTACTAGTACTTTGAGCGGCTGTCCCTTACCCCCAAACACTGTGAAGGGGTCAGCTTTATGCTCCCTTTAATGAGAAAGAAAAGGGGGCATAGGGGGAAATCCTGTACCATCAAATGGGGCTTCAGAGTGCTGCATCTTTCATCACACTCTTACCCTCTGGCTTTGGCCACCCATATCATACTGCCAAAGAATGAAGGATTATAGTCCTTAAGGTCTGATGTAAAATAAACAACAGAAAAGGCCAAACAGAATAGAAATCTGATGTGCTTGTTTATGTTTTCTTTGTCCTGTAGCTATTTGCAGCTACATAATGGTATATACTGTAATACATACATATTTGTGTGTTATGTATTATGTATTATATATTTCCATATGTATCTTGTCATAAGTCCATGTATATATTTAAAGCATTGCTGCATAGATGGCTTATTTCTATTAATTTTATTGTATTATTTTATGTTTTTTATACATGCAATTATACATGTAAATTCAACTACAGTTCATAAAATCAATTTGTTATGGAATAGTGTCGGACAGTGTTTTGGGCAGCATGTTTTTAGGTGGTACTTCAAAATTAAATTCTGGTGGTATAGTAGAAAAAATATATTATTTCAGTAAAATAAACAAATAAATGAATGAATAAGATAACAAGGTAAACACACACAAATAACTTGCATATATTACTTATGTACGTTGCCTTTAAGAAGGGATTTATGGATTTATTTAATGCTAAGAATACTACAAATTCATGTACTTACTAAATTACCATGCAATTGCATATTTAGTGTATTAAACTGTACTTAAAATCTGCTAAACTAATTTTGTACTTAATAATGTGCTCTAATTGTCTATAAGTAATCCTGAAGTCCAACTAAATATATACTTGAAATATGTTTGTTCTGATTGTGCTAAAATAAAACTTCAGCATCATGAGCGCATACTTGTGCTCAAGTATTTTGTACTTTCTTGCATAAAAAGATAGATAATGATATTATTCAAAGACGATACAAACCTCAAGATATGTGACATCAAAACACATTTTATGCTTGATATTAAGACATGTGCATTATGAACAAGTGATGCCCTAACAAATAGTTTAATTATCATTTTTATATCAGGTATAAGTCTTAAGTGAATATGATAATAGATTTGAACTATATTTTGTATTAAATGCATATTTATTTTAAATATATATATATATATATATATATATATATATTATTATAGGTGTGTTATAATTAAATTTTTGACTAAATGCTAAATGTGCTATACCTTTTTTTAGATTGTACTAAATAAACACTTTAAATTCCCAGCCTTAGTCGTTGAACAGCTTATTTTGCCCTGTGCAAAATTTAAAGAAGGAAAAGCTGACATTTATCACATTTTACAGCAATTTTATTATGGCTTGACTTGATTCTTGATAACTTGATTCCCCAACTACCGTTCAACTCCAATTTGTAATCCAGTCTAAAGGTCATAAGTATATGAAATGGTCTGGTGTGGGTCTGCAATACAATATTGCTTAACCTTCCAGGGAGTGCAGGTGCATTCGTTCAATGAAACAGTGGTTGACATAGCTGGTCTTCAGATATAATGGCCATGGCATCAGGTGAGCCTTATAGGAGGTCATATTGGATACTTGCAAGAAGATTAAAATGGGTAATCTAGAAGAGTCATCCTCTGTCAGTCATGCTTGAGGTCTTGGCTGTGAAGACAGAGGTTATTTGTCTATTGCAGTGTGATGTGCTGCAGGCCTGGGAGGGAGGTGTATGAGGCAGGTGGTTCAGTGCGTAGCTCTCCAACCCTTCAGACTCATCACCCCAGCACCTGATGCTCTCCAAGCTCTTCTATTGCAAGAACTGCAAATTATGCATAATACAAGACCCATTAGTCATATTAGGCACGTGTACGACATTCAGACTTTTAATTACATCCATAGAAAGCTCTTTGGAGTGCGCATACTGCATTCTGTCTCCTCACCAGCAGAACACTTTGATTCAAGTTTAGTAAAGCTTTTTTTGTGACACAGGATTATTTTTGAGGCTGTTAGTCAATTTGAATTTGTAACAAAAGGGACTTAAATAGAAATATAAAATAAGACAATGTCTTCAAATTGCTTCTTTCTTCTGGAGAACACAAAAGATTATAGTTTAAAGAATGTTTGAAGAAAGTCACACAGGTTTGAAATTACATTTTGAGTGAAGATAGAATTTAGATTTTTCAGTTGTACTGTACTAATGATATGAAAACACTTGTCCATTTCCATTTCTGAATGTATTTTTTCTGATTTTTCTAAGATTAGTTATAATAGTTATAAGACCAATAAGGAAAAAATGGTTAAAAGTGACAGTAAAGCCATTATAAAGTGTATTTCAAATAAATGCTTGTTTGTTAATTAATTAATTTAATCATTCATTTATTTATTTTTGTTGTTTTGTTTTTTTTTGTTTTGTTTTTTTTTTTTATTTTAAAAGTGTTATTTTAAATGTAAATTCTATTCTACTCTTTTTATTATTATTATTATTATTATTATTATTATTTTTATCAAATACACCAGCCTTCATGAGCAAAGACAAAGAAATAAATTAATAAATAAATATATGAATAAATAAATAAATAAATAATGTCCTGTGTGATATTTGGGACATTAGAGTACCTAATATATCCTTGTTTTGTTTTCATTTTATTGTCCCTTTAAGTCACAGTCAAGTTTTAAATGAAGTGTTTCTTTCTTGTTGCTCATTGTAACCTCGTTGCAAAATTCTTTGCGGCAGCATTTAAGAACTGGGGTAAAAAATGTTTGAACTCCTGTTTTAAGATTAGCTTTTGTTTCTCTCACATGCCCTTAATACATCATCGCAGTGTTTTTCCCTCGACTGTCTCGAGACATCACTTCTAAAACTCACCTGAGGTTAAATTAGTTACTAGCTTGGGTAATTGGGAACGGTACGGGCAAGTGGCACAAACCCAAGCGGTTGTTGAAGTTGTCAGGCCTCTGCCACCCTCCCTTGCTGATTTGGGCAAGTTGGTGCGACGGTCAGTGTATTTGTCACTATGTCAGCACTCCTGTAGCCGTTCCTCCCAACCCTCTCAGGGCAACGCATTCATCTTTCTATTCATCTCTGGGTTGGAAGTCATTCATCATAGGACCAGAGAACTCCATCAATTATTCCAAAGGGAAAGGAAGGAGGCAGAGAAGCTTTGAAAGGCAAATACATCTTGATTTAATTGGAATGCAGGTAGCAAGCACATTGGCACTAAGCAGATTTCCTGCTGGAAGAAAGAAAGAAGGGAAATCATCTCTGCCTCCCGATGCAAACGGCGACTCATATTCATGGCCACAGATGGAGATTCTTTGAGGGTGGGGTGTCCGGGTTAAGCAACACTTGTCTTTGTGACATACAATTCGCCTGGGGTTTCTTTCAAAGGCACACGCACGCCAGTGCTGTTTCATGGCAATCGGAATGAAAATGCTAAAAGAAATGACTTCAAAACACACATTACGTGATGCAAAAACACCACAGGTGCTACAGCCTGCTGGGCAGATTCCGGGTGGTGAGCGGGCGATGAATAGATGCCATTGATCATCAAACACAAAGGAAGCGGCAAAGAGACTTGAGTGAAATGGCTGACACGTGAATTTCTCAACCGCTTCTTAGAATTAGCTGTGCTTGGCCAATCTCCCGAATGCAGCTCTTGAAGACAGCACAGAAAGTGACAAGGTCCAGATTTAATCGGACGGATCCAATCAAGTTAGGCCTTTGTGGATGCTCTGCAGTGGGAGTTACTGTAATCCCAAAGAATGGCTCGGCAGGATCGATAAATTGGAGATTTCCTGTTTCATGTTTGGATCTTCTTTCATCACCGCTCATGTGTGCAGATACCACCTTGCAGTTTCAGTCCGCACGGTTTCCTAGTCGCTACACTGGAAGGAGTGGAACTGATGAGTATCTGCCGTGCTTTTAGTGCTTGGCAGTGTGTTATTTCTGCTTGAGTTCTGTCAGGGACAGTTTTGCTGTCTAGCAGAAGGAGTTTTGAGTTGATAAGTGACCTTGTGTGAATTTGTAAAACTTTGTCTGTGTCTTCTGTGATTTATTACTTTGTGTGCTTGTTATTTTTAATCGATTTTCTCTCATCTCTAGTGCATCTGTTGTGTGTTACAAGGTTGTGCGCAATTCAGAGTTGACGAATTGGGTTTGTTGGGTTTGAATTTGGACTGTCAAGAAAAATAATACATTGAACTGAAATTCCCCCCAAAAAATTCAATGTTTTACAAGAAAATATGGTAACCCTTTATTTTACGGTTGCACCCATTAGTTGCTTATTAGCATGCATATTACTATAATTTTAGTCATTTATTAGTGCTAAACAAGCACATAATCCCAAATCCTACCCAATAACTAAACTTAACTTAACTTAACTTAACTTCATATACTATTTCAGTCTTTTTATATCAAAATGTATTCAATAATTGCTGTTTTTTGTGAATAATTGTAAAATTTACTTGCAATTTCTAGTAAAGAAATTCATAGTTCTAAATAAAACAGATCAATGAAGTCGATCTATCTATCTGTTAAGCTTGCTTTTCTAGTTTAAAAATGACATTTATATGAAATTATTCAAAATGTAAAATTTTGCTTCCTTGCATTAAGATTCAAATTGAAGTTTTTAATCCTGTTTGCTACAAAAATCCAAAACTGTGATTTAACAGACACGAAACAGTTTAATTCAGAATTTCAAACTTAATTAAAATAGTTTTTTTTTTTTTAAAGCCAATACAGAGAAAAAAAATAAATAAATGTATCTCAAAGGACTCCCTAAAGGACTCTTTGACCAGATGACATCTGTTTTTTAAACAGAAAGCAGATCTTTAATAAATAATGATTCATACTTGCATCTCCTGTAAATGAGATGCAAGCTTACATCAAACAAATTAGCGTGTTGACCCAGAAGTTGATTCATTTACTTAATTGCAATGCAGCCTCCAGATTTTTCAATAAACTACAGTACAAAATACCTCCCAGTAAAAATAAGTAAATAAATAAATAAAGAATGAAAACTCTAATGACTTTCAAGGCCACTTGTGTATTTGTTTATTGTAGCCTCAGAATACAGAACGCGGGTAATGTTTACTCTTGTTATGACAGGTGCTCCTTTAGGATGTTTTCTTTGCAGTGGGGAACTTCACATGTTATCTATACTTTATTAGACCTGTCAGTAATTGTAATTAGAAGAGGAGGTCATAGCTTTGGGGAATCATTTCCAGTCAGTTCCCAAGCCAGATTGTGGCATCAGGAAAGCAATCTCAGCCACTCGATAGTACCATTATGAATTGTGATTTTGTTTATAAGCATGAATGTCACCTCTGTGTATGCATTATGAAGTTGTTTTTATTTTCCATTAATGCATTTTGATTATAGCAAAGCCACTGCACGTTACATTCATGAATAAGAAGCTGTTAAAAGCTTTCCTTTAACTTTATCTCTAGTTGAGCACATCTCAAAAAGATAAAATGCAATTTCTATCTTTAAAATATTTGCACATTATTTTCAGCTTTGGAATTTTGGCCTTTGTTTTTTGAGAAGAAGTCTCATAGAGCCTATGGATGATACGTGAAGTTCATATTTAATTGATATACAGTATGTGATGGCAGAATACATCACATTTCCTTTTCATCTTTGTTTATTTATTGTTCATGCTTTTCGGCGACAGCATGTTGTGCGAGTTGTGCTGCTTGTTTAGTCTGCTGCATCTGTCACTGCTTAATATACGAATGTGAAATTTCTGTCTGCCGTAACGTTGCACTTGTCGAATGCCAAGAAAATTATACCCTCCTCTAATAGTTCAGTTCAATTCAAAATTAATCGGAGGGTAAAAACAGCTTTGCCTGTTATGCTGTAACTGAAAAGACATTCTTCACAGTCTTTTGACTTGTTCTTTACCCTACATGCCCTCAGAACAGTTGCTAAGGCAATGTGACATTTTTGTCCCTCATATTATACCGGTTTGTGTTACAAGTTGAGTTGAGCAGTCACTGATAATTATTCTATAATTATGTAAATTGGAATCCAGTTGTGCGTGAACGTTCTACACAATGCAGGAACTTGAGCCTTTTTGCTGCTAATTGCATCTCCTAATTAATAAATAATATTTTTGCCAATTTTTTGGTCGATGGAATTAGACATTTGACATTTTACGTCATCAACACAACTTTTTTGCTTTACTATATCCACTCATACATTTTGTTGATGTAAATGTGAAATAAATCCATGAATTCAGTTGAAAACAGAACTTGATCTGGCATACACAGAGAGAAAGACAAAAAAAAGAAGCCCCATTAAAATTCAATTTTGGGTGCAGTCCTCAATGGTAATCACATTTGGGGTTTAATTTATTCTTTGACACTGATTAATTGCATAGAATTGCTGGAGCCATTTCCTGCTGTAAACGTCAATTAATTATCCGACAACATTAGATGTGATAATTAATACAGTGGGTGCCACAGCATGGGACCTGGATCCTTCACGGGTAGCCCTGTGGCCGATGGAGACACCCCAATTTTGGCATCTACAGGCATCTGAAAGTTCTAGGGCAGTGAGTTGAATGACAGAAGGAACTTATGTGCATAGGTCGATGTCAAGTTAAAGATACAGGCAGCAGTGGTGGTGTCAACATCCGTTCTCCCTGTGGTCTCGGTGGTTTGGAGAACCCTTGTTGATCACTGACATCAGTCTGAGTGGCAGTGATTCATTCTGGAGCACATAGTCCCTCTCCCAAAGTCCCTCTCAATTAAAATGGCAGCATATGGCCCAGTGACCAGTAAAGCACAGAGGCAGCTATCTGCTCTGATGTCTGGAGATTCTGAAAGAGACGTCCCTCAGTATGGCTGAGAGGGAAAGTGTGTCACCTTGATCTTTTAAGAAGTGTCCGCTCCTCCTCGAGGATCTATATTTGGAACAGATAGATCCTCTTGACGGATAGTGTCCTGTTGGCCAAAATGTTTACTGTGTTAATTTGTTTGCATGACTTTTGGACTCAATTACAGGATGCATACAGATGCACAAGTCCTTCATGTATGCTAATTTGAAGGGCAGTAAATGTCCGTCAGACAAAATATGTCACTTAGAGATTTAATAACCAGAAACATTTAAATATCATAATAACGTCATAAACGTCATTGACAGCACGCAAGAGCGCAGGCTGAAAGTCATTTTGTTTTGTATCTTGGTGTCTTTTTAATTTGAAATAAAGTTCTAAAATAAGTTCTGTCAGTTTCTCAAATAACAGGGTTAATGAGTTGGCTTACTTGAACGTTGACTAGGATTTGTCATTTTAACATTCATTTACACAAAGAAGGTGTTAAAGAAGAAGTGTACAAGTTCAACGTTAAATATATTTTCCTACCCCAGCATGATGTACAGAGATAAATAAGTAATTAACTGGCTTTTAGGCTAAATTTACTGAAATTGGAGAGTAAACTGTTGCCAGAATTTGACACGATTTAACAGTCATTTCTTAAAGTGAAAATTGTCTGCTTTGTGTGCAGAATGCGATATATCCGCTCAACCAATCACAGCGCATCATTACACACCTTTAATACACAGAGCCATAGATCATTGACAAGCTACACAATTTTGCATTCATTATCACACAATATTGCGTAGCTTCTAGAAGTGTTTAGTGCAATTAATGTTTTTGTTATATACAGCGTGTAGCACTATTGAACTAAATTAATGTAAAATGGCAAAGATGAATGCACTTTTGGAAGTTGAATTGAAAATGTTGTACGTTTTTTGTGTGTATTGTTGTAATTAAAGCACTGACAAGATGACCTATTGAATTCATAAAATAAAAAAAGGTGAAATGTTTAGGTTTTCTGAACATTTCAGGTTTTATTGGTTGATTAAAACCATTGTTGACTTTTATATGACATGTTTTGGGAAGTGTGCATATCTGGATGTCAACATTAAATAAATTAACTATATAAACTCCCAATTCGCTACTTATTTCAGGGTTAATTCACCCAAAAATGGGAATTGTGTCATTAATTGTTCATGTCAGAAAAAATCTTCTGACTTTTCTGAGGTTCATCTTCTGAACAGAAACTACAACATTTTTGATGAAATCCAAGAGCTTTTTGTCCCTGCATTGGAACTACCACATTCAAGAATTAAAATAGCCCATGTGACATCAGTGGTTCAAAAGAAATTGAGAAGAAATAATTAAATACATTTATTCTTTCTGCTTTGTTTGTGGATCTAGTAGCTTCATAAAATAGCGATTGAACCACTGATGTCAGATGGACTACTTAAACAATGTCCTCATTACCTTTCTGGGCCTTGATAGTAATGTGATAGTTCTGTTGGTGTCTAGGAGCAGAAAGCTCTCAGATTTCATCAAAAATATCTTAATTTGTTTTCCAAAGATGAACGGTCTGTAATAAAAATGACTATAATCTCTAGAAACCAGGTGCCCCCAACTAAGCAAGCCAGAGGCAAAAGTGAGAATAGTGGGAGTTGGTTCTTGAAATAAATGACCATAAGTTACCATTGTTTTTTCTTAACACATTTCATTGTAATGTTACAACATTAAACTTTTTTTAAATGTATGTTAGACCTTTTTATTACATTTTACTTATCAGTGTACTGAGTTAGCGTCGACTTCACAGCCTTACCATTAGCCCTCTGTTAGATAAGCCTGTTGCGATTTGAGGTAGGTCCCAATGTTCAATCATTTCCTCTGTAGTCATCCATTCCTTTGCTCATCTAAGAGTGAACTCAGGGTGCAGCTGTTAATGGGGTTTCATGAGCCAAACGATGTCTTCTAGCAGTGGTTGTCACTGTGAATCTCCCAGCGAAGGGATTTTAAACAGTAAGATTTGCCCACGCCTTCATGAGTTATGGGCTGTCGCCCCACTGTTCAAGGCGTCGAGTGCGTGCAATTTGATATTACGATTTTCTCTTGTCTTGTCACTTTGATATATATCTGACGGGTGTGCATATGTGTGTGTACGTTTGTTCAGCCCTTCTAAACAGATATGGGTGTGTTTATTTAAGGCTAGTTTTTTGTACACGCTTTCATATTCAAATGGTAGCGTGGGCCTTGATTGTCTGCCTGCATGCCTGATCATTCCCTGCTAATGATGCCACCACCCAAAGGCACGCAACAGAATGGCAAAGATGACTCCAGCCTCTGAACTTGTGTTTGTGATGTGAAGTTCAGTCATATTAATCATTCTGTCAGACAATGAGAGCAAGGCGCCCATGGGGTAAAAAGGAGACATGGCCCTCTGAAGCCGAGGGTTTTAGCAGAGTAAAAAGAAAAAGAGGGGCTGTGCACTCGACGCTTGTTATTATTTATCCAAACTCTGACACGCTCCGCTCTTGACACTGCTGCACTCTACAGGGGCACACGGGTTCTCTTTTAGATGGTTTTAAGTGGGAACTGCACAAGGTGAGGATTGTGCAAGAGCAGCGCATTTAGGAGCTTATTCATCACATTTGTGCTCCGTGTCAGAAAGCCGTCTGCCCCAGAGAGCATGGAAGTGTATGGATTTGGATGTGTTATGAACAAATTGGGCTCTTTGTTCAACTGTTACTGAGGCAATAAAACATGTTAATGCACAAAATTCCAATAACTATGAAAAATTAAGCTTAATAATGCAAATTTTTGTTAGATACTTTTATTAACATTGAAATATCTTTGTCACGTTTAATCAATTTAATGCATTTTTATTATTTTATTTTATTTTATTTTTATATACAGTATATATATATATATATATATTAGTGCTGTCAATAAATTAAAATATCACGATTAATCGCAGGACTTTCACGAGTTAACTCATGATTAATTGCAATTTAATCTCAAATCTTTATCTGTTCTAAATGTACCTTTACTTAATTTACTTTTAATTGTAATTTACCGTTTTACTTTTTAAATATGGGCAGAGCTTGAGTGTTGAGTTTAAAAGTGTCACCAGTAAACATCAGGCTGAAGAAAAAGTAAACTCACATCTGTAAAGTAGAATACAAGAGAAGAAAGTTCAATACTCTTCAGTAATAAAAAAAAGCAAAAAACAAACCAAAAAACTGTTAATTTTTTGTCATTCTTGCTTGTAAGTATGGTTGAACTGGATCATCAAAGGTCAGCAGGTTACATTGGTTAATAAAATGGAATTAGACACATTTGTGCAATTTAATTATTGCAGGTTTGCATCATATTCTGACTTTATTTTAATTCATTTTGATGAAAACTTAATCAGTGAGATGCATTAATCACATTTAGTCTTGAACTACTCTGTATTCACACACCGCACACAATCCCTCTGTATTTCGTTATTTATCTCTGTATGTCAGGAGACTTGTCAGTAAATAAATAAGAAAACAAAGTAACTGGTGTTACTTAAAAAAAAAAAAAAGTAACTCCGTTATATTACTCTAAAATTAAAAAGTAATGTGTTACTTTACTTGTAATGCGTTACCCCCAACACTAGTGCCCACATACTGTTTTTGGATGCAGCTAAATTCTCAACAAAACGGTTTTCATTGATAGGCTCTGTACTGTAGTTTTTTCATTGATATATTTTCTGGTGTCAGAAATGGAATTAACATGAAATAGTAACTACATCATGACTAATTAAGACTATATTACCAGCTTTACCTTTCAGGATGTTAATTCCTGATTTATAATTGAGCCATCATCTCAAATAGCCTACACATAAAATAAAGACAATAGCTGTGCTGTCTTTAAATCAGAACTGTAACTGAAACAGAACTGCACGCATCCTGCGGAAGTACATTCTAACCTGGACTACTTCTCTAAGTTTATGTATATTGCAGGTGTAACCCACAGTACCGCAGCAAAAGCCAAAGTAGTGGCTCATAAAAACAGTACATATGGAGCGAGGGGTTCCAGTAGACCAATGACAGTGCTTGCAGTCCGCAAGAATTGACGCTTGTTAGATTTTTGGAGAGGTGGACGTGAGGTACGGAGTAGGCCTGAGCGTCTCTGCGTATGCTACGGCGTATATTCTACACAGAAGTATAAATTAGGCTTAAGGCTTGTTATATAGGCTAACTGATGATCCTGACGTGCTAGCATAATTCTAAATACAGTATATTAACATGACACCCTGTTGTTGTTTTTGTTGTTGTTGTTTTCTTGACTGGAAAATGTGTGTTGTTTTCAGTTCATTGATATTTTATTTACGTTTCATACTTTTTAGACCATGTCTGGTTCAGAAAAAGGCAAAAATGTGTGCCAGTTGGGTTTTCTTTAACAATGTAAGACTTTGATTTAAAAAAAAACTGTTAAGATGTTTTATGTGACCTTACACATTGTCAAGCTACTGAGCATATCAGCATGTACTTGTAAACACACTCAGTGCCTGTCTTTCTCATTAAGAGTCCAAGAATGCCCCGCTCATTAAGACAAAAGGCTTTGAGCTGATGATGTAGTGCTTTTGTCTTTAGCACCTGTGCTCTGTTTATAATGGGATTCCTCCTATCAACAGCTTACAGATATTATGAATTCATTATTTCTGCAAATCCATCATTGGTATGTTAGCACTGGTCTAAAATGATTCAGCGAAGCAAATCCATGATAATGTCAAGAGGAATTATTTTTTTTACAAACGGAACAGAATGGGTTTAGTTTCAAAGACGCGTCAGATCAAGTTAAGAAAGCAATATGCTCTAATGCCCAGCCAACATGATGCAGACTGGATATGCTTTGAATTTGTGCGATCAGCCAGATGTGCTATATATTAAGGTGGGGTTAAATTGAAACATGGCTGTGTATTCCCTAGACGGCAAGACACGGCTGACAGTTGCTGTAGGAGACGAGATGATTGATTACACCGCCCGCTCAACATATGGCGATACGTGAGATTTTAACTTACAGGGTAACCACGGGTAAAAAAGAGATGGCTCATATGTTAAAGAGAGTTGGGATGATAAATGAAAAATGCCACAATGGATTTAATTCACACATGTCTGCTCAGCTGCTATGTCTTCTATTAATAATACTATGATAATCCTCTACGGTAAGAATTTTCTAGGAAACACTGTCATCTTCTGACATGACATAAATTTCATTTTCGTACTTTAAGATAATCCCCCAATATTAGCAAGGTGTGATTTATTCTCAGTGTGTAGAAATCTTGTATTATTATTTTAGTTTCAAGTCAATGCTTTCATTTTCAGGACTCATTGTATAACTGACAGAAAAACGGTTTGCTTTTTTTGCCTCATTTCATTCTGTGAAATCCAAATACTGTGGTTTTCTAGCAACAGCAGATCAGGGTGCGTCTTGCAGCGATGCAGTCATGCACTCATGAAGTACAGGGAATGTACCCAATTGAGCAAGGTTAGGATTAGCAAACACTATTCCAAAAATCATTTCGTACTGGGATTGTCAGTGTATTAAGGGATCCACAGTCACATTTACTCTGCATCAGCTGAGCAGCACAAAGCAGAAGCCGTTAGTTTCATAAACTTACATCTATTTTGCTCACTTTTAGTCCATGTGTGTTAACTTTGAGATTAACTGTATGCTAACACACTCTTAAAAGTACAGAAAAGTAATGCAATGAAGTAATATTAAATTTACAATCTTTCTCTTTTAGGAAAACAGGTCAAAATATTGAGGAACAAAGGACAATCTCTTCTACATTGTTAAAAAAAATATGTATAATATATGTATACTATTTTATATATATATATATATATATATATATATATGTATATTAGGGCTGTCAAATGATTAAAATTTTAAATCAAATTAATCAGGATTTTCAGTGGATTAATCATGATTAATCACTATTTGCAACTACACCTGAATCCT
>JAUMHQ010000046.1:7763140-7773973 GCA_032361165.1 Enteromius paludinosus
TGGAGAGTCCTCATAAATCACAAAAACCAACATGTGTGTGTGTGTGTGTGTGTGTGTGTGTGTGTGTGTGTGTGTGTTTATGTTGGGATGCTTGATTTGCTGTGCTAAATGAAGAGCGATGAGCAAAGTGTGCAAGGCTTTTTATCAAGGCCACTGGTACTTTGAAGTGTGTCTTATCAACACAATCCAGTGCTGTGATTGGCTGACACTGATCCATAGTTCACCGGTTCACCGTTGCACTGTGAAAATGGATTTTTCATTGGCATTCTTCTGCTCCTGTAGGCAAAAAGATTTAAAATGTGTGAAATAAGACAGTATTGAAAGGTAAGATTAAAGAGCCAGAGACTGCACAAAACAAATAATTTATTTAAACCATTGCTGCGCTGCTAATTGATGAAAGACATGGCTTTAAAAAACAACTTTTCTGTTTTTTTTACCTCTTCTTTTGTCTACATTTCAGAAACTTTTTCTTCCTATCAAGGAGTTTATATCTCTGCAGAGATTTTAGATTTTTTTTTTTTTTTCTAAAGCCTGTCTAAGGCAATTAATTATGATAATTTTACAACCACAGGGTAAAAAGTTAAATTTCTACATTTTTCTTCTTAGAAATTTAGTCTTTTTGTGTCATAATTTCACACCTGAATGTGATGTTTTCACTTTTATGTCTTTGTCATAGGTTTTTCATAGGTTTTTGACAAATAATGACAAATCATCTTAAATATGGCTATGTGCATAATGCACAGTGTAATGGAAATGGGAAGTGCAGCAGCATTTCTATTATGTTGGGAAAGTAGTCAAAATTTTGGTTTTCCTTTCCCATTAAAAAAAATATTAATAATAAATAAAAAGTTGTGCAAATAGAAAAAAAGGACAGACAAAAAGTGCTTTGAAGTAACTTATTTAAGACTGCTAAAGCAAGTCATATTGGCTTGATTGATAATCAGCATCTTTAAAAAGAGACGAGCAGTCTAGTTTCAGTTCAAAAGAGTTCAGAAGAACAGTTTCAAAAATAATTTCATCATATGCCAACAAATAAATTGCATCAGGAAACAAGACCTGTAGCTACAAGATGACTCTTGCTGAGTTCAACAGAAGGACACTACACCAGGTAGTTGCTAAATGTCACCATAGCCTTAGAATTTCTCCAAATTCAATCAGCAACTTTGTGACCTTGTCTTAACAAAAACTACATTGTGATCTAGAATTTATGGCAGTGCTGCCATTCAGAAACCTCTTGACTCTGAGGCCAAATCGCAAAATCTCATAACCTAGACCCAAATGGAAAACGTAATATGGTCTGATAGGTCATCTTTCACACGCTTTCCAACATCTGGACTGGTTCATGTGTAGAGGAAGCCAAAAGATGCCCACCATTACACATGGTGGGGGATCTATAATAGTATCACCAGCCAACTCAAGAGAGTCCTTTGGTCCAGTAATTGCTTTGCATGGCTATAACAGCAAGGAACAATGTGCATGCTGTAAATAGCATTCACATATTTCCCAAGAAACAGGCCCCCATATATGTGCATGAGTGGTTTAATCAATGCTCGGATGAAGTCAAACACATTCAAGCTGTTCAAAATATGATTTAATATAGCACACGCTGTTTTCATAATGCAAAAGATTTGAAATACTGTATGAAAAACTGATTGTATAAATTGTATAGCGTCATTATGATGATTAAATAGATGATTATTTCAAGGGAGACCTTTTAAACCAGTGATAAATCGAAGATTAGGTACAGAATGCTAATAGAGGTTAAAGGGAAACTGCCATCCGATGTTTGGAGCTGATGATCACAATCATGTCAGAAAGGTCCAGCCACCCGGCAGATCTCTGCTAATTTAATCATAATGAGCGCCGCTGATTCTTCTTTCCAAATTAACAAGGGGATTTATATCTTTGTGTCTGACTTAAGCCATCTAATGGATGTCCTAATTAATACAGAGCAATAAAAACAGCACTGCAACTGGCAGTGAGTGGTAATCGCTGAGGAAAAAGAGGGGGGAAAAGTGGAAGAAATAAAAGATCAAGAAATATTTTTTTTAGTGTTCACTCTCTTACCTTAATTTTGTGCTTGGATGCAGCTAAATTGCCCTCTTCTGTTCATTGTCGGCACTGCAGCCTCTTCTGGTAGTGAGACTGATCGAATGTGCTTCAGGTGATACTGTCCAGTTCGAATGTCCCATATTTTAAACCTCTTTTTTTCACAATATTCTTAAATAATCATTTGAATAGCATAATAATGTACCTGGAATTTTTACTATGCAGTTGCACTAGCCTATAACACCCTGCTTCCGTCCAAATACCACCTGCATTTGCATACATGTGTTAGCATTTTTGTGTGTGGGATGTGCATGTGTCAAAGAGTTTATCAGCTTCAGTACCAGCCAACACACAGCTGGTGTTAATGGCCGGGTGAGAGTGGGTGTCATATTTCAGAGCTCAGGGTGATGCCAGCTGATTTCATTAGATCTAGTGATGGAGTGCACCCATCACTTTCACTGCCAATCTCTGCTTTCTGACAGAATGCTGTCAGCTGCAAAAAAATATGGGGTCTTTGATGACACTGTGACTCAGCTGATTACCTAATTATGCGTTATGCAAAAATGTAAATTGCATGTAAATTCATGCAAATCTGGCACTTGAAGGATGTGTATTTAGTTTGCTTGAATGGATAGTTCACAGAAAATAAAAAAAAAGTTCATCACTTACCCCCGTCAACAGTCATGTTGTCACAAACCTGTATATTTGGAGGAGAAAAGATGGTTAGCTAATTGTTTATGCTGCTGTTTTTCATGCAGTGAGGATGGATTGTTACAAAATGTAAAAATGACAAAAAAAAAGCTTTGAGGAACAGAATGAAATCGAAATATTTCACTAATATATATACATATCAATTGTGAATAATCACATTCAAAATAAAAGTTTTTGTTTAAATAATATATTAATGTGTACTTTTATATATTATTATATAAATATTTAAAATTAAATATATTTTTCGGGGGGTCATGTATATTTTTCATATGTACAGTAGTCAACATTTGAAGTGGATCATAACCTTTCATCAAAGTTGTCCTAAAACCAAAAACAATACTGTGTTAGGATAACTTTGGTGGTGAACTTTTATGATGCTCTTCAGATGTTTACTACTATATATAAGTGCAAACTCATACTGTACATGCATACATTTAAGAAAAGAAACTTCTTACATATTAAATGTATTTATATATTAAATCAAATATCAAAGCTTATATATGCTTCCTGTGTCTCCCCACAGAACAACTGAACTACATTCAATGTTAGTTTTCTTAAATGTATTTATTTACAGCGTAATTTAATATTCAGAAGGCAGAATAATAAACTGATGGGAACGTTTGACTGCACGTTTGAATTTTAAATGTTCTCTGTGCCAGTCCTACATTGCTAAAATCAAAATAGTCTAGTACTGTAGCTACACAATCATTCCTGTCTCTCCATGCGCTGTTCAGAGTGTTGTCTTGTTGTGACATGTTATTGTTTCTGACATCATGATCAGTCAGTCTTTGTCTATTTTAAGCTCTGTTCTGTGAATGATATTTTGAAAAGTGTCTAGCTGAAAGTCAGTCTGCTGGGCTTCCTTTTGAAGGGCACAAGTAAACATTGATGTGAGTCTGAAGCCATTTACTCTGATTGATCTGTTTGTAAAAATCCTAATTCTGTGTTGTCCTGTCATAAACTTTTTCTGAAAGCAAGGTACTGACTCAAGAAGATTTGCAGATAAAAGTAATTGTGGGTTAAACAGGGTTATCTGTTGTCAGACCTTTGTAAATTCAATCTGTTAAGCATTGTGTAAACGTTTATAAAATTCAGAACATATTTATAGAGTGAAACTGGTTTATAGTGAATAAATATTTGTAGTTGTTGGTGATCTTATACATGCATGATCATACTTCAGTTTGACCTTTTTGCATGTTAGAAATTAAAGAGGTTGAGCTTTAGAAAACAAATAACAACAAAATAACAAGAAATTGGAGTTGCTTATGGAAAAAAGTTCAGTGTTTTTGAAATTTGGTGTTTACACCACACACACTGCTCATTTTTTAACTCAATTTGTGTGAAGCACTAATCCAAAACAGCACTTTTCCTGGGTGCTAGAAGAACGTCTAGGTTATGAACGTAACCCACGTTCCCTGAAGGAGGGAACAGAGACGTTACATATGGGAACTCGCCAGAGAGACCAATCGCCTTTGAGCTTTATACAAAAGGCCAATGAATATTGTGCTGTGCACATGCAGGTTTTCGCTAAAGAGCCAAGCCGGCGTCAGCGCAACCTCAGAGTCGTGGCAGGTGAAAGTGTAATGTCTCTGTTCCCTCCTTCAGGGAACGTGGGTTACGTTCGTAACTTAGACGTTACCCTTTCAGTCAAATCACTTCGACGTTACATATTGGAACACTCATGGAACAGGCCACGACTCTTGAGGCCACGTTACGCGGAGACCCCTAGCCGACAGGCGAGATACTTTTCAAGTTTGTCAGCAGAGGAGTCTGCACGTAACCTTCCCCAACACCCTGATGGCCAGATTGGGGCCCCACAGGGTTGCCAGTTGTACTAAAGCAGATGGTTGGGGGAACGGAGCACATGACTTAACACACAGGTCTTGCATGTGGAAATAAAGAAAATGCAATATAACGATAAGATTATGGATATAATTGAAGGGAAACACAGCCTTCTGGCTGACTGTGGAATATTGAGATTTGTTGCCACACCTACTGGGCGAAGGAGACCCAGAGGGAGCACAGCCGGAACTACTCGACTCTAGGTCCGACTGCTGGGCAGGGAGGACTCAGATTCACTTAGTTAAGTGAAACACTGAGATATTTTAGGTGCACGGATCCTGTGGGAAAGGCACAGCAAGCCGGCACCAGCCTGTCTCCCGCTCACCTGCTGTCTTTAGTGAAGATGCAGGAAGACACGGCCTCTACGCTAAGGTCGTAAAACCTGGCGAAGGTGTTGGGTGTCGCCTAGCCTGCAGCCCTACAGATATCTGCAAGAGAGGCGCCATGACCCAACGCATAGGATAAGGCAACACTTCTTGTTGAGTGAGCTCTTAGTCCTAAGGGGCACGGCTCTCCCTGGTACAAGTAAGCCAGGAAGATGGCTTCTACCACCCAATGAGCCAACCTCTGTTTGGAGACAGCATTCCCTTTCCGTTGTCTGCCATAGCAAATTAAGAGCTGCTGACAGCGTCTGATGCTCCGAGTGTGGTCAGTGCAGAGGTGCAGAGCGCGTACAGGACACAACAACTCTAAGGCTTGGTCTGCCTCCTCCCGGGGCAGAGCTTGCAGGTTTACTACCAGATCGTGGAAGGGCGTGATAGGAACCTTGGGCACGTAGCCGGGCCAGGGTCTCAGGATGACGTGAGAGTCAGTCGGGCCGAATTCTAGGCACTCTTCGTTGACAGAGAAGGCTTGTAATGTAGGTCCCCTACCCTCTTAATGGAAGCCAGCGCAGTCAGAAGCGTTGTTTTCGGTGTCAGATACTTCGGATCTGCAAAAAAAAAGCTGCATGTGCACGGCGCTCGTGCCCTCTTATACTCAAGCAGTGATGAGGTGCACCTGAGCGCAATCAGTGCACGCCAATATTCATTGACCTTTTGTATAAAGCTCAAAGGCAATTGGTTTCTCTGGCGAGTTACCATTTGTAACGTCGAAGTAATTCGACTGAAAGGGTAACCTGGGAGTGTTACTGGTGAGCGTCTGCTTGTAAGCTGTAATTTCATGCACGGCCACAATTACAATAAAGCTAAATGGCTGTTTGAATTTGAATTTTAGCACAGTTTTACACCATTTCAGTAGAAGTGTTGAGGATTAAATCATACCCAGTCTTGTCATACATAATTGACAAGAATTCTTGAGACTAGACGGTAACTGGAGTGTAAGACAAACTGCTGTTGCAAATAGATATACTAAAGTATACACGAAAAAGTTTCCACAAAAATATTAAGCAGCAGCATTGATAATAATCAGAAATCACCAAAACAGCATATTTGCATGATTTCTGAACGATCATGTAATAATGAAGAATAGATTAATGAGCTAAAAAATAGCTTTGCTTCACAGTAATAAATTATTATTTTTTTAATGTTAGAAAAATAAAAACATTTATTTAACATTATTTCACTTTTTTTTTTAAATCATTTCAATAATAGTTTAACAAAACTGAGCAAGAGAGATCTTTCAAAATCATCTAACAATCTTACTACGCCCACCATTTCAACAGTGGTTTATCTAAATATGTCTAGACTTCTAGGACATAATTGTTTTTTTGTTTTTTCCCAGAAAAAAATAAAAAAATAAAAAAAGATACAATTTTTCCCAAATCTATTGAACTGCCTATTGGATGTTTTTTTCTCTCTCTCTCCACTGAGCTTATCCCAGTGCATTCTGTGATTGCCTTCTCTGTGAAGGATACATTCTTTAGAATCTGGCCAAAAAAAGAAATCTGAGGCGGTGTAATTACATTTTGGATCAGCTTTCCTGTCTGTGGTCTTTAAAATGCTGTCTCCGTGAGCAGTTCGTTAGGGTTTTGTAACAGTTTATTCACATCCCTAATTGTATCACAAAATAACTGAAATGGATGAAGAAAACATGCAAATAGGGTGTGCGGACGAATAATTATTATTTTTTTGCAAAAGGTATTCTTTCAGCTTATCAATTCTGCAGATGACCTCATTTGCTTATCGATTGTAGAATAGCTAAATGGATATCAGCATTGCTTCTGCTTGAGTCAAAGGACAATCACCACTTTGGATTATGTAATTTCATAGGATAACATACCGCGTCTCACAATGTGACCATAAATCTCAGTTATTGGATCCAGTGAGGATTTTGTTGCTTCTTTATGACTTGTCATATTAAATTTTCCTATTGATATTGTGAATGGGTAACCACACTCCAAATACAACATACTGCTGCTTCATCTGAGATGTGGAATCCTTTTCGTTTCGGCCCTGACCCATAGATGATTATTTATTTTCCCCCCCAGGAATATAGTGTGTGTGTCACCCTTCAAAGCATAAATAATGAGTGCATTCCCCCACCCCCCTTCAAACATGAGTGGGTGTCAGTTCAGCCGGGGTCTGGTATCCGCTGAGGTAAGGACACTCATAGATATACTTTGGCATTATTATAGCAGAAGGACTATTGGAAAGGGAGTGTTAAATAATGTATATATTCCCACTAGGTCTCTTCATCCTCCTCGTGTGTTCGATAGTGCAGAGCCTGTGGGTGGGACAGAAAACACATACAGTCAAAATATCCAGCAGGCTTACCATGATATACTGTATAACATCTTTCGTATTGTTATTACACTCCACAGAGTACTTCGGGGTGATGATTAAGTAAAGTAGGTAGTCATTTTGCTATACGCTTACCGCAAGTTATAGCTATGTTTTCCCTGTGTAAGCAGAAAGAACAGCAGGTGTTGCTGTAAGCATTGGACCGCCTGTAATGTCTCAAACAGCAACGGGATTTGGCTCTGAATTCGGTTAGCACGTCTCAGATGTGTCAAATTGTGAAAATCGTGCTGTTTTCTCTCTAGGGCAAGCTGAGAGTATCACTGATTTAGCAACATAGCATTTATTATTCCCCTAAAAGTACTGTCATTTTACAGAAAAGCTGATTGTCTGTCACTCAGTGGTGTGAACATGAATAGGAATATATATATATATATATATATAAATGGTAAATGGTATTGCATGCTTTTTTTTATTGGAATATACACACATTATATATATATGTTATTATTTTTTTGTTGTGTGTGTTTTTTTTTTCTTCAGAGCAAAACAGTATGTATATATGTGTGTGTGTGTGTGTAACCTTATTCCTTTATGGAAAGCTAATCCAAATAATACATTTCTAGTAGTGTTTCAGTCAGATTTGAAATCGTGTGAGGGTTTTTTTGGTTTTGTTTTGTTTTCGTCATTCAGGACATGACACATTTGCCATTTACAGTGACACGCACATCTCATGCCATAGATGGTAGAAATGGTACAATAAAAACAGGATGGTAAGAGAACTGCTGTCATCAAATGCTCTGAAAGCTACATGTGACAGCCAGTCATATCTTCTCCACCAATTCTATACCCTACACGGCTCAGTATGCAGCATGAAAATAAAGGATATACTACTCTATCTGATGCGCCACATGAGCTGAGCACCGCAGGATGAATTTCAAGCTTTCTGACACCTCTTCATACTTCAAGTATGCTGCTTGAAGGTTTGCACTGGCATCTAGAATGTCATTCTTATACTAACCAATGTAGACATGGCTGCAAAATGACTGTATTGCCATTACATGGAAGTGTCTGTATGGTATAACGTAAGACCTTGGTTTGGATCTAAGAATAGCAACTCCTTTGTTATAGATACAGAAAGTGTTGGCTAGAAGTAATATAAAATTGTAAAAAAGTAATTGAGGTTTAGATCACACACACAAAAAAAGAATTGTTGAAAATAATTTAAATAACAGAAAAAGTATAAAAAAATTTGCTTAGACTCTGAATTTCTGCTCATTCAAAACTAGCGGTATTAATGCAGTCTGTTTCACACTCAACTCAGAAAACAAAGCAGCATATTCAGTTCTGTTTATGACTTCCTAATAAGCATCTCAAACAAAGTCTGGATATCATCAATTCTTTCCAGTGTTGTGAGCAATTTGCATCAGTTGTTGTGATATACATTGGTACTATGTACAGATTGCCTTGGTTTAATAGTTGGTGATAAATCTTTCCATTCGGTGATCCTCTAGAATAAAAGTGCTTGTCAATTAAAGCTACAGTACTGATTCTAAAATTAGCCTATGACATTTTGTGACATTTTTGGAAACTCAAGCACCTCTGAAAAAAAACAAAAACAGAAAAAACACTACTATTGGATTGGAAGTCTCATATACAGGAAACTTGCAGAAACATGTTAAAGATTGAAATCAGTATATGAACTTTGTTTATTGATTAATTGTTATTTGCAAGCAATGTACTGTAACACACACAAACATATAAATAAATAGACATAATGTTGGACTGAGTGTCAAGGTCTGTGTTTGACGGATGAAATACAATACAACACTGTCTTTTCATCTTTAAAAATGAGAAAAGAAAAGATCAGAGCTGGTAAAGCAGCTAGTTTGAAATGCATTGTTTTTAATAAGATGCAAACCTTCTGGCATTTTGTTTTCTATGTTAATCCCTCAAAGAGTTACTGCATCTTTGTTTTATTATTTGTATGCTATAGGTGTATCTTGTTCTCTGCCATTGTTGATTTTACTCAGTAGGATTTGTGAGACCCACAGCAGTGTCCCACATTCAGCTTTATAAAGGTACGATCTGAGAATTGTTTATTGAGTTGGCACTGTGTCAATCACAAGATTCAACACAATTCAACACAACAAATATTAAATATTATCTTCAATGTTTTTATGCCAGAAACAAATCACACCAGGGGAAAATTTATTGGAGAAACATGCCATTGTCAAGGCTACAGCATCGTAAAGGAATCGTTTATAGAGACAACCACATAACTTTGTTTTCAATCAGATATGTATCAATGGACTGTGAATATAATTACACTATAGTGGTGTAAAATAGTTATTTGTGCAAGATATTTAACTCCTAAACAAGACTTAAATAATTAACGCAAAACATCTATACTATTTTTTGAATGAAAAAACACTTTTTATACTTCTTTTAACATACTAAAACAGATTGTTTTTATCGTTACTTTTTATAGCGACTTCCTTTTTTAGCATTGACACATTGAGGTTAGTCTATGTTTGACTGTGTTTGAAGATACATTTGGTTCATATTTTTCCCCCTCATGCTTGTTTTTTGGAGATACCTATGATGTTCTGTCCTTGTAAACATCTCATACATGACCCTCGGGAGCCTGAGAAGGAGTTGGCCTTTACCATAGGAAAACTCACTATTCCAGAGTATTGATCTTCCTCTGGATTCCTTAGCCTTCTTAGCTGTGTACTTTTGTCAGATAACCATTAGGGATCATTTTCTGGATAGCAATCCAAACACTAAGCCTGGTGTGAGCTGCACCAAAGGAGGATGAGCAAGAGAGGTGGTATGTGTGTGTGTTTGTTTGTGAAATAGTGGAGGAAATACATAGCTTGAACAATTTCAGAAATTGATTGGTATCTGAGGAGACAGGCAGAGAGATAAATGAATATTTAGCAGTTGGTTGTTCGTGCTGTGTTTTGGATGGTAAGTCCAGTCCCTTGGGGAACAGTAGTGAAGGGTCAGCTTTAACATATCCAGCAGCTCCTCCAGGGGCAGCCTGCATAGTTCTTTACCAGCATGGGATACTAGGCTTTCCACTGGGCAAGAACATGCTGACCTTGCCCTGAGATGTTTTTCTTTCCTCTTCTCATCCCCTGAGCCTGTTCGTGCATTGATTAGATGACCTGTGTGCAATGCAGTGAAAGAATGTACAACAGCATATCATCAGGAGCTCTGCTCATTAATATCCACCTCTGAATTCTTAATGCTCTACATTGGTAGGTACAGTAAGCAGGGTAGTAGTTGTTTAGGATGTGGGCCGGGGAATAGAAGTTTGTACGATGAAATCCCAGATGTGCAAGCTGTCTAGTTTAGGATCATCAGATAAAAGTGTTAGGTTAAAATGCATTTCCCTAATGCAGTGCTTTTCAAACTTTTTCTTTTTAAACTGATGTGACCTACAGTATATATACAGTGTAGATATATATATATAGATATATATATACAGTATATATATATATATATATATATATATATATATATAAAATTTGAACGCATTTAAATC
>JAUMHQ010000046.1:7782969-7800763 GCA_032361165.1 Enteromius paludinosus
AACTACTTCAGTTGTGTGTAATGAATCTAAAATATATGAAAGTCTAATGTTTATCAGTACATTACAGAAAATAATAAACTTTATCACAATATGCAAATTGTTTTAAAAGGACCTGTGTATATATATATATATATATATATATATTTAACAAAAATACATGTAATTCATGAAACAATAACAAGAAAACAATAAATTATTATTATTATTACTAAAATTAATAATAATAATAGCAATATGTAGTAGTGGTAGTGGTAGTTGATACATACATGAAAACAGAAATAAGAATAAACCCAATTATTGTTGTTGTTAAATATGATTATTAATAATAAAACTTTTTGGTGAGGAAATAAAAACTGTGGTGCTTATGTTGGTGATGTGGTTCAAATTTGACTTTCAACATATCCTAGTCATATTACTGTAAAAATTATTCTATTTCGTACTTGAGAATCGAGTAAGTGACAACTGTCTAAATGTGCATTGGCAGGTTTCGGCTGTGGGCGGTGGACAACACAGGTCGACGTTCCAGTCCGAGTGAGGTGACGATCAAAACTCCCTGTCCTGCCGTGGATGATGTCAAGGCTCAAGGTAGAGGACTGCTTGCATATTGTTTAATAAACTTCTTAGGTTCAGAAATAATACATTGGATTATAAGTTATTTGATATGGTTGAATGTCTCCTCAGAAATAGCAGACAAGATTTATAATCTGTTCAACGGCTACACCAGCGGGAAGGAACAGCAGACGGCCTACAACACGCTCATGGACCTCGGCTCACCAACCCTTCACCGAGTTCTTTACCACTACAACCAGCGTTATGAGAGCTTTGGAGAGTTTACTTGGCGCTGTGAAGATGAACTGGGGCCCAGGTTTGTAAGATGATTCTCTGATAAAGCTTTGTTACAAAAGCTTTGTTTTAATGGAACTTCATAGTTGACCGGATAAGAAAGTTCTATTCTGAAATTCTGTAGAGTGTCCCAAACTACTTCCAAATTGTTAGTAGAATTATCATGCTCTCATGCTGTTATGCTAACAGCGCAACACTGTTAGCATACAGGGGGCACGGAAAGTATTCAGACCCCCTTAAATTTTCCACTCTTTGTTATATTGCAGCCATTTGCTAAATCGTTTACATTAATTTTTTTCTCCCATTAATGTACAGCACCCCATATTGACAGAAAATCACAGAGTTGTTGACATTGTTGACCAAAACTGAAATATCATATGGTCCTAAGTATTCAGACCCTTTGCTCAGTATTTAGTAGAAGCACCTTTTTGATCGAATACAGCCATGAGTCTTTCGGGGAAAGATGCAACAACTTTTTCACACCTGGATTTAGGCATCCTCTGCCATTCCTCCTTGCAGATCCTCTTCAGTTCTGTCAGGTTGGATCTTAAACGTTGGTGGACAGCCATTTTTTAGGTCTCTCCAGAGATGCTCAATTGGGTTGGGTCAGGGCTGGGCCATTCAAGAACAATCACAGAGTTGTTGTGAAGCCAGTCCTTCGTTAGTTTTGCTGTGTGCTTAGGGTCATTGTCTTTTTGGAAGGTAAACTTTTGGCCCAGTCTGAGTCCTGAGTACTAAGAGCTTCAGAGAGCTCAACAGTCGGCAACAGAGAGCTTCTAGCAATCAAGTTGGCCTTTGAAGAATGGAGACACTGGTTGGAAGGTGCGGTTCATCCCTTCACGTTTCTCACTGACCATAAAAATCTTCAATATCTGAAAGAGGCAAAGACAACGAACTGTTTTCGTTTCACCATCTGGTTCGAAAAATGTTAGAGTGGATGCTTTATCCAGGTTTTACAGTAAGGAGGAAGAAAGGTAAGGGTACTGGCTAGGATACTGTAATTCTGGATGAAGCGACGATAGAAATTAGAGAAGCCTAGGAATGTCTGGAACTCTTTAATGGTGGTAGGTGTGGGCCAAGAGGTGACAGCATCGACCTTACCTTCATCCATTCGTACTCCAGTGTGGTCAATATGATAACCCAGGAACTGCACAGTGGATTGATGAAAGGTGCACTTTTAAGCTTTGAGATATAATTGATACTCACGAGTCGAAGGAGAACTTTCTTTACATGCTCGTGTTCATGCATATCTCTGGAGTAGATCAATATGTCGGCGATGTAAATGACTAAAAACCGGAGAAAGGTAGTCTCTAAAGATCTTGTGCATGAAGTTCTGAAACACCGAAGGTGCATTTACAAGCCCATAGGGCATAACGAGATATTCATAGTGCCCTGAGTGTGTTATGAAGACAGTCTTCCACTCGTCACCCTTTCGGATTCTCACCAAGTTGTATGCACTTCTGAGGTTTAACTTAGTGAAGATGGACACACCTCAGGGTTTCTCTATGGCAGCTGGAACTAGAGGCAGTGGATATTTGAAGAGAACAGTTGATTTGTTTAGTGCACGATAATCAATACAGGGCCGAAGACCTCCATCCTTCTTGGTCACAAAAAAGAAACTGGAAGCAGCAGGGGACGTGAATGGTCTGATATATCCTTGTTGAAGGGCTTCATGGATGTACTCCTCCATGGCCTTTGTCTCAGGATTGGAGAGAGGATAGATCTTTCCTTTGGGGTACTGGAGCACAGGGTAGCAGATAGATGGTTTTGAGCTCTTTTGACGAGGTCGCTGGATATGAAATTTGCCCTCTGAACCAGAGTCGATGAGGGCAGCCACTGTAATGGAGACATCGTGGGCAGTAAGTGTAAAGGAATAAGTGAGTGGAGTCATTTTATCACTCATTGGATGCATTGTACTCACCACAGGATGTTGAGGACGATGAGGACACTCACGGATGTTGTGTTCTGATTCTCCAAAATAGAGACACAGTCCATTAGTTAGACGTCGATGGTGTTCTGCTGTGGTGAGTCTCCGATTATCAATCTGCATAGGCTCAACGTTGGATTCTGGAGGGCTGTGGTCGTACGGCGGGCAAGGAGAGACTGTTACAGTGCTCAGAGTTTGAACTTGGTAGGACTGTACATGAGCTGAACATCGTAGCGTTGTTTGAATAAACTTTTCCAGACCCATCGAGTCATCATGGGCAGCCAGCATAAGCCGTAGATTGGGCTCGAGACTTTGTCGAAATGTTGTCAGCAGTGCTCGCTCGTTCCAACCACTAGCAGCCGCTAATGTGCAAAATCTCACAGAATACAGTGAAGTGGTTGGCGAATGCTGTATAAGATCGAACAGCTGGTCCATCTTGGTTCCAAATAGTTTCAGCCCACTGTAGAGCAGATCCTGAAAGCCAGGAGATAACATAAGCAATTTTTGTTTCATCAGAAGGAAAAATAGTGGGGTAAGTAGAAAAAGCGATCGAGTACTGCAACAGAAATTCCCTGCACTGGACGGCCCATGGGACTGATTATTCCAGGAGGTGAAGGAGATGTGTTGACTGCAGCAGGTGTTGGTGATTGCGATGGTGGGGCGGTTGCGAGCAGCGCTTGCTGCAGATCAACCAGTTCCTGAAACGGGTCCGGTGCACTCATCCTGCACAACTTTGTTGGTCCAAGCTTCTGTCTAGAAGGGGACTGGAAGCTGTGGGTAAGTAACATCAAAGTGTCTTTTATTAACAGTGCAGTATGCGTCAACAGTCAATGGAAAAACAACACAGGTGAGTAATGCAGGAATAGATCGTTTGTTGAGTATTGGCAGTTCAATGATCTTTGTCGTTCTCTTTAACTTTGCAGGAATCTGTGAACAGAGGAGATTGAAGGAGTAATGGAGACGACGAAGGGAGACAGCCACGCTGATGGATACATCATAAAGGAGCCTGGAAGGAACACAAAGACTGCAAGTAGTATGGAGAGGAGAGGCAGGTAAGTAATCAGGTAAGTAATCGTTAGAGATAGCTCTAGCGTGGAGTTAGTCCACTTCATAAATGAATGAGCTCGGACAGGGAATGCAGTGTGGTGTGTGCTTTTGTATGGTGACTTGATGAGGCTTCTAAATGGTGACAGGAGCAGGAGATTAATAGTCAGGGGAGAGTGAGTGCTGTGATTGCATGGTGGACCCTGGTGTATCTGTGACAGTCCCAATATGACCGTTAAGGAGTGTTGCCCGGACCAACATGGCGGCAACGTTGAAGTACGGTCAAGCGGCCAATAAGGCATCTATGTATATGTCTATGTGTAGAACCTAAGACATATACGTAGACATATTATATGACATATTATATGTCTATCTGTAGAACCATCTCAATGATGATCAGAAGAAATGGACGGCACCTGAGTTAAATATATGAGTGTCACAGCAAAGGGTCTGAATACTTAAGACCATGTGATATTTTATTTTTTATTTTGTAATAAATCTGAAAAAAAGTCAACAATTACGTGTTTTTCTGTCAATATGATGTGCATAATATGTGTACATTGGGGAAAAAAAGGAACTTAAATGCTGCAAAATAACAAAGAGTAAAACATTTAAGGTGGTCTAAATACTCTCTGTACCCATTGTATATATATATATATCCATTGTTATTTTTCATTTATTTAAATTAAGTTGCATTATTATTGATCAATTATATTGTTTTTAATAAACTACATAGTTTAGAATTAAGGAAATTAAGAACAATTTTCCCATTTGTGGACACACACAATCTTAAAGATTTTTTTTTTTTATTGAGTTTGGCAGAATACATTATGGGATGCTTCACTGGAATCGATGTGGGAACTTTAGGGGGACACATACATTTTTATTGATTGCAATTAAACCCGATATCTTGTTTTACAAGCTCTTGTGTGTGTGTGTGTGTGTGTGTGTGTGTGTGTGTGTGTGTGTGTGTGTGTGTGTTTTTTTTTATGTTTTTCATTGCTCCCTAAATTACATAGTAAACACAGATTATTATATTACGGATCTTAATGTCGGACATGTGATTAGGGTATTTGTGCTAATTAGGTTTAAATTGAATGCAATCAGACTGATTACAGTACATTTAAAGGGATCACTAAAGCATCAATCTGACCACAAAAGAGGGTGGTAATCTTTATACACCCTCCAAAACAATCCAAAGACAAATAAGGTCTGGATTTTTGAATTGCACTGAAATGCTTTCTAAACACAGCCATGTGTTGGATATAAAACTTGAACGCTTCCTCACTGATGCACAGTAGAGGCAGGTGAATTAAATTATGGCCATTTGGACAACCGTACCTGAGGTCTCGGTTGAAATTGAAAGGTTGTATTTAATTGTCTCCATGTTGTAAGGTTTTCCTTTCTTGCTCTTGAGTTGCCACATTAAAACACACTGGTATCAAATACTATCCCACCCAGTGTGACTGATGAGAGAGAACTGCTGTGACGACTTTAGCATGAATCCATGATTTTGGTTTGAAAGCATCTACTGTTAGTTTAATTAGACTCAGGCCTGTGTTTTCTGAGAGTAGTCAACGTTTGGCTAGTTACTGTAGCACTTTAGTTAGCTTCTGCACTCTGTGAGAAAAAATTAAATAAAATGTAACTCAGTTGGTATTCTTTTGATATTACACTTACTTTGGTTTAAAAGTAATGTATATTATTTGTTTATTTGTTTATTTAATATATTATTTATTTATTGTATTTATTTTTCTTGTTTTATTTATTTGTCTGTCTGAGAAGGTGCCTTAACTGTGAAATGCATGTAATGTCATCTTTCAGATCCCATAAACACATAAACATTTCAGATTACATAAATACATTTCACTCCGTATTTATTTGTATTTATTTTTCATTATGGTTTCATTCATTGATTGCAAAAATGAATTATATATTCAGTTGCGTTAAATATGTTGATGTTCTTTATGTTGTTTGATACATGTTATTTCAGGGTGTACATTTCAGTTATATTTTCTATTCTGATGTGTATCTTATCTTTCAATTATTTAATTAATTAATTAAATAATGTATTTATTATTAGCAAGATTTAATCTAGTCAAATATCTCAATTTCTTTTGAAGTTGTTTATTTTTTTTATTTTACATTTTTTATTTATCCAGATATTTGCACAATGAAGGGTGCGTGTGATCATGCCCCTATGATCGACCCAGTTCCATGAAATATTGCGCAAGTTTTTCGACTTCAGATAAGCTGCTCTAGTGGAGGTCTGGGGAGATGGGCCATTATCTCCCCAGTATCTGTCTTCCAAACAACTTGAATGCGTCATTTCCAATCTCATTGCGTCCATACAGCATTTTTTCAGCATAGGATAGGATGGAAATATAAACAAAGACAATTTGTTTCTGTCTAATACAAAAGTTCATCGGGGTTTCCTCATCTGCAGCATTTAAATGCAATTTCCATGAACTAGTCATCATACAAGATAATTGTAATTAAACTGGCCCCCCTCAGTATATAAACCAGTTCAGACTTGGAACAAAACAGCTTTAAAAAAAGAGATTATTCTGTCTGTTTTCTTTCTTTGTGAGATATCAAGACAGAATTTCTTCTGACTCATTTTTAATTGGTGGCCCTATTGGTTGGACTGACTCATGCTTTAATTGGTGGACTTCAGTCCGTTCAAAGTTATTTAGCTGTTTTCGTTGGACGTTATTGCAGTACAGTTACTATAGTGAACCGCGTTGAGTCATAAGGCCATTCCAAATGGATGTTATGGAAGCAGGTAGATGTGTTACTCTGAATGCCGGTGGTATGCAGCTGATTGTTTCCTCCCAGACTAGTGCAAGAGATTTCGGAAAGCGAGAGTGAGAGAGAGACACTGGCAGAGCCCAAGAGGTTGAAAATGTACCTTGGAAATAAGAGGCCATTTTCCACTTCCATACATGCCGGGATTTATGGTGACAACCGTTGCTATTTGGAGACCAAAACTGACTTTCTTGAAAAATTAAAGGATAACAAACCACAGGGTTTTGTTTTAAGCAAATAAACATCCAAATTCCTACGACCACTGAAATGTGGCAAGTTATTAAAAACATAAATACACTCAAAAGAATGATATAAATGACAACATCTCTACAGCAGACGGGAATATGCAAGTGATTTCTGACATCGTTAAAATTCCATTAATATACCTTGTGAATTAATTGGAGGCCAAACTAAATATTGAATTTATGCTTATCGCAAGAAACCTCAATAGATTGCAAAAGCAATCATACAAGACATTGAACATTCAGTTGAATCGGTTTAAGCCACAGTTGAATCGTAAACGCACTTAAAAATGCACTTAGCTTCCCCCAAAAGCCTGGTCCACACAGATTTGGTTTTCGGTATTTATGTGGTAGAGTGTTGAGCTTCTGGTTTGGAAGGGGTTTGAAGTGAAGCCATGACTTAGGAATGAGGTGCTCTTTCCGTACTTTTGGTATCGCATTTCAGCTTCTTGTCTTTTGCGAAGGATATTGGCGCTTCATCGCATTCGCACATACTCAATAAATGACCCTCTTAAGTCACCGCCGCTAATTGAATTCACAGGTACTTAACCTTAGCTGCCACTCACCTAATCGCTCCTGTGTTACCTCAGAAGCTTCTTGACGGGAAATATTTTTTTTCAAGGCTTTGCCATTACAGTTTGATATAAAAACACCACAGGCTTGATTTATGGTCAGAGTCCTCGGTCCAGATTTTGAAGAGAGTCATTTAAGTGGTGCAGACAGAAGACCTGTGTTTTAGCTGAATATGGCCATCGCCTGGAGTTTATATTTATTATATTGGAGTCTCCCATCAATCTTTCAGTCTCGTGCTCTGGAGCAGCTTGTGAGGTGGGCATTCTCAGAATGGATAAACGGAATGGAATGCTCAATGTTTAAACCACCTTAAATCTCAAACCAGTGCCAAGAGCATTGCGTAATAGCAATGTTATAAAAGCTATGCAGTATGAATATCACAATGGATGTTAGCAGAAAACACTTGCTTTTGAAAACTTACACAAGAGTGTAAAAGCTGTTTGTTAATTTGATAGTAGAGAAATAAAACAAAAAGTTGTATAAAATGTAAAAAAAAAAATAATAATAATAATAAAAATAAATATAAAATAAATAAATAAGATTAGTGTGTGTGTGTGTGCGCCTACGGCTGCTAGACCAACAATACTGGTGGCCTAAACTATCACAAGATGTACAGTAATTACATTCATCAATCAATGTAACCCTTGTAAGAAATCCAAATCCTCACAACATTGCCCTGCCGGACTGCTTCATCCGTTACCCATTCCACAACGTCCTTGGTCCCACATTGCTCTTGACTTCATCACCGATCTGCCCAAATCCCCGGGTATCACTACCATACTTACCATTGAAGACCGTTTTTCCAAAGCCTGTCGACTCAATCCCCTACCAAAGCTTCCCTCAGCCTTAGAAACTGCAGAAACACTATGCAACAAAGTGTTTCGATTTTATGGTCTCCCTGAAGACATTGTTTCTGACAGCGGCCCTCAGTTCTACTTCCATCTCTGGAAGGCCTTCTTCGAACAACTCAATGTTAACATCAGCCTTACCTCTGGATACCACCCACAATCAAACGGTCAGTCAGAATGCCTTAATCAAGAAGTCATCTGCTTTCTACGCACATACTGCCATAACCAACCCACTGATTGGAGTCGTTATCTCTTCTGGACAGAATACGCCCAGAACTCCCTCGTCAAACCCTCCACTGGAATGACACCCCTCAAATGTATCTTGGGCTATCAACCTCCACTTTTTCCTTGGTCCGGAACACCCACTGAACTCCCCTCCATCAATGACTGGGTCCAACGTAGCTAACAGGTTTGGGACCAGGCTCATGTGCACCTACAACAAAAAGTTAATCGCCAACAGAATCAGGCTAATCGACACCGCCGACCTCACCCCAGGTCAATGGGTATGGCTCTCCACCAGGGATATCCGATCACAGCAGTCCTGTCGCAAGCTCAGTCCCAGGTATGCAGGTCCTTTTAAAATAATCAGACAAGTTAATCCTGTGTCATTTCGATTAGACTTACCTGCTAATTCTCATATGTCTCCCACTTTCCATGTTTCCCTGTTGAAACCTGCTGCTGAACTGCAAGGAGTGGCGGGGGAGAAGACAACCCAGCAGGCCCCCGACCTAGGCTCTTTGAAGGAGAAGAGGTGTACTGGGTAAATGAGTTGATCGACTCTCGGCACCGGGGAGGTAATCTTCAGTATCTGGTCGATTGGGAGGGCTTTAGGCCAGAGGAGTGTTCCTGACTGAGGCATTTCATTGAATGCATCCCGATCGGCCAACCCCTCGGCCTCATGGAAGACATCACCGGAGTACTTACTGGTCATTCGGACTCCAAATCCCATAATGCCTCATTCCTGGGACTGATCACACACACCTCACATCTCTCATTACCTGCTGCTTAAAAGCAGCTTTCACCTCCAACTGTGTGCAAAGTCTTGTTTTTTGCTTTTTGCCTGACATTTCTTAGCGTATATATTCTGACTGTTTATCTGTTTACCTTTACCTTGGATTGCCTACTGTTTATGATTGATATCTGCCAGGCCCGAACTCTGCCTGTGACTTGACTTTGTATCTGATCTCCTTTGACACTGTATCTGCTCCTGCTGACTCTGCCTGTTGTTTACTCTAATAAAAGCTGCGAATGGATCCCTCTCAACCTTCCGCCTCGTTACAGTATTATATATATACATAACAAGTGTACACAGTAGGCACACACATATTATGTTTCGAAAGTGATCATTTGACTAATATAGCACTAACATATAATAAATAATACTGACAATACAAAATTTTATTAAAAATGTGATTAATATATTTTAGTATATTTTACAATTCAGTTTGTTCCTGTATTGCAAAAGCTGTATTTCAGCAGCCAATACTCCACTCTACAGTTTCACATGATTCTTCTGAAATCACTCTAATATTTGGTTGCTCAATAAATATTTATAAATGTTGAAAACACTTTTGCTAAATAATATTTGTGTGGAAACCTTATTGATTGATTAAGATAAAGTTCTTTCTGTTGCTTGATAATTATTCTATTCCTTCTATAGTTTATAACACTATAAATGTTTTTAGTTTTTTTGACCAATTTTTACATGAATGCTGAGTTTCTATTTTTCTTTCTTCAAAAAATAATTTTGCATAGTTGCTTGAAATACATTACATATGCATTAAAACCAGACAATCTGTAATTATATAAACATTAACACACATTACTAACCAAGTATCATCTTTGTGTCTGCTACTGCAGGAAAGCAGGATTGATCCTGTCTCAGCTGGATGAACTCAGCGGTTGGTGCCGGGGTCTCCTCCAGGAACCAAAAATTGGCTTGCGCAGAGCATCCCTCAAGTATCTGTCTTGTCGTTATACAGATACCAAAGCATTCGGGCTCAGCTGGGTGAATCTCGGCCAAGACTTACGGAAGGCCTGTGAAGATCAGATGCTCTCCGTTTTGTACAATGATTATGGAGAACCCAAGGAACTTTAAACCGACTTGGACAACAAGAGGACCAGACAGGGGCCGTACCTCAACTCGGCCTCCTCTTTAGGGCTGCTCTATAGAGAATCTGCTCCATCAGTTTTAACTTTATTGGTCGTTTAATGATAAAACAGAAAATATTTTGTGAGTAAATGAGCAGCCCATCCTGATTTATCAAGAAGCATTCAAGTGGTATGTCTGGGCTTGCAACATTAAAAAATGTACAGTGTACAGTCAAAGGAAAGTTGCATTAAAGTGTCATTTAGACCTAGTGGTGTATTTTGTCAAATAGTGCATACACCAGCTTGTATAGGTAGGACTTTTTCACAAGAATTAAAACTGTATCTTATTAATGTGCTGAAAATGTCTGTCTCTGTAGTGCAAATAGATACTGTATGGAAAGAGCTATAACAAATGTAAATGTTAATTAACTATTAAACACAATACTAATGTGCTGAATGTAGTATTCAAACTAAGGTATGAGAGGTCAAGAAACTGTACAGGAGTTTTTTAAAGTATAAGCAGTATTATGAAAATAACCATTTTAAAGTTGTGTACAATAACATGTCTTGTTTATGTTTTCTTTCCTATTCTAAATAAAACTGACCCAACTTAATTGAATGATTAATTAATTGTCCAAATGAAAGTAATGCAAAACAAAATTGCAAGTACAACAGATCTTTTCTTAATGTATCATGACATATTTCTGAGAGAAGCAAATTATAGGGAAAAATGTAAGGCAAGAACATGTTTTTGTCTACCAGTTGTTGATTAGTTGGAAGCAGACTGTAAATTTTATTGTAAAAGGGGGCGTGGCCAAAACAGACAGCTGATTGGCCAGCATAAATCAACAGGAAGACATATTTAATGTCAATACCAGTTGACGTTTTAAGAATTTTGAGGTTGCAAAAAAATTTAACACTCAAAAATCATTCAAAATAAGATAAAAATTAGATTATAGTTAATATTTAATAATTGCGTTTATATATATATTTAATCTTAATACAGTATAAATTAGATTTTTTACATATTTTTTTTTGTTTGTTTGTTTTTACTACAAAGAGCACAATTATAGACATCAACTCTTTTGAACCAACCAAACTTGTGTATTTATTATACTTTATTGATATGACAGTGAACCTACACTTTAACAGACAGAAGAGCATACAAAAATAGTATCATATATTTCCATTATAATCGCTATAAATGAACTCTTTTCCCAAAGCACACATGCATTTCACAGGTTTTGCATGTACGTGTAGAGGGTATAAAATAATAATATCTTGAACAAACTGTCTGAGATAAGCACTTGTTTACTTGTTTATATACCAGTATTAATGACATTTAGGTGGAAATAATATTGAGAATGTGGCTCACAACAAGCAAGAGCTATTTGTATAAAATATTCATAAAAATCCGCTACACTTGAAACGTGTGTATGTGTACGTAAATGCTTGTGGGCTAAAATATGGGTCATATCTACATCTACATCTATGTTAGAGATCTTGAAAATATATTAGGTATTATTTCATAGATTAGTGTTGAAGAGGATTGTTTTTATGCACTTCTATGGTTTGAATTACTGCCTTTGATCAGCCTCGCTCTCATGTAGAGTGAGAAAGATTCAGGTTATTGTTTGACATTTTCTTTTCAAATCAATCTGACAGCTGTCCACGCGCTCTCCGCCTCGCTATCATTCACTGGGCTCCTGGCTCCTTTTGCTTGGCTGTGCCCTTGTTCTCCTCGGCTTCAGGGTCACGGCAGGTGCACTCATCGTGATCGCAGTCCACCCCAAACTGAATGACCTGTCAATCAATCGGACACGCTTTTACAAACAACGTCCAAAAAACATCAGGCCACAAACATCTGATACGGTATGTGGGAGCCACACGCAGTCTTTGAACGAGAGATCAAAGTGCGCTTTGGATAATTCGGCTCAAAATACTTGAAGACATCGCAGTAGATCAAAACAATGAGCATTGCCTTTTTCCAGATGTATGATCGATATCAACTGTTGACCAAATTACTCGCATATAATGACGAAATACGTCAAAGCTTAAAGAATGGTCTGTTACGGTGTTTGTTTTCTTAACTGGCAAGTCATAAGGATTGCTTTTTTTGTTTCGTTTTTTTTAAGAAGGAATGCTACACGTTTAAAGGAGTCATATGATGCAATTTCAAGTTTTCCTTTCTCTTTGGAGTGCTACAAGCTGTTAGTGCCTAGGCAAGATCCCTAAAGTTGCAAAGACCGAAGTCTCAAAACTAAAGACATACTGTATTCATTCTAAAAGTTATGACTTGACCACGTCTCCCTAAAATGGCAAATTTAAACACGCTCCCACTTTCCCACATCACAGAATGTTTTTTTTTCTGTAACACTCCCCAAGAAAGAAGGCAGAACTCTTATTCTCGGTGTAGTGTTGCTGCCGGCACCATGTTATGGAGATTATGGTGTTTCATTGTGAAAGTGAAACAAAAGCTTCCAAAAGAGACACAACTAAAAATCAGTGGTTAAGTTCTATTTACAGCACTATTCCAGAACAGTTCAACACAAATATTAGAACGTGTTTAGCGCATTTACGGATTCCTAAAAACCTGCAGAGCAGTCTATGCTGGCTGTGCAGAGCCTATGGGAAAATTCGAACTCTGCAAGGACAGTATGGCGCTTCTCACTCACAACCTTTAATTAAGTTACATTTTCTTGCTAAAAGAGTTTTGAGCAGCGTAGAGTAATGCTTGTTGTCTGTCATTTCTCCAATCAATCTAACAAATGTAGAAATGGTCTAATGTTTACGAGGCACGATGAAACTTGACACATAAAAAGATAGTACTGAGTCATTATAATCAGTAATCAACACGTTATGGTAAAGGTCGCAACATTTCTGTCAGACGCTTGCAGTATTCAGCCAATCACAATGCACTGGATAACTGGCCAATCAGTGGCCTATTTCAGAAAGTGGGGCTAAGAAGAGAAACAATAATGTGGAGAATGAAGTGGTTTTTGAAACTTAAACCACATAAACACATTGCATTAGACCAAATGCACAAGTCATCATATGACCCCATTAAAAATAAAGGTGCTTCAAGATGCCTTAGAAGAACCTTTTTTGTCTAAATGGTTCCATAAAGAACCTTTAACATTTGAAAAATCTTTCACACAAGGTTCTTTGTGGTGAAAGAAGGTTCTTCAGATACTTTAAAGAATCTTTGACTTAACGGTAACTTGTGGAACTAAAAATGCTTCTTCTATGCCACTGCTGTAAAGAAGCTTTTAAAGCACCTTTATTTTTAAGAGTGTAGGATCGATTATGACCGGACCTAAAGGGAACTAAGAGAAAGCCTGACTGTGAGCAGATGAGTAAAGGAGGTGAACACATGTTAAGAATCAACAGGAGGAGGTTCTTGTCCAGGATTCGTGCCATCACCACAGGTTGCAAAATAAACTCAAATTCCCAGCTAAGCGGCCTACTGCAGGAAAAGTAAACATGAAGCTACAGCGTAAGCTCTGATTTCACCTGATGTTTACAAGATGCAATTGTCTAACTGGGGGCAATTCGATAGTATCCACTCATTCATGTTGAAATTCTTCGGAAAATGGAAGTCTAGCTTTGGTTTTATGCTAAATAATTACAATAGATGTTTTTTCTTTTTCTTTTTTTTTATCCAAATGTTTGCTTTCAAATCACTTGCAGTATTATCTGTGCACATAATTTTATTTCCTGTGCATGTGGCAGGTATTTGGATGCTAGAACAGGAGCCACAGAAGGAGGGGTGAGAGGAATTTGTGCTTTCTTGTCCAAACTTCTTTCTGGCTTGCATCCTAGACGTTCTGCTAGACTGCCCCAGCAACGTACTCGGACTTTTCCATGCCCTGCGTAAACAGAAGCATGGCAGCTCTGCCTGACCTACAGTGGCAGGATGCTGTTCCTCACGGTTTATTTCACTTTCTCAGACATTGCTTGTTTTACAGTTGCCCGTGACCGCTGACACCTGGCCCTCTGCTAATAAAACCAGCTCTATCCAGTCATTTATTCATGACAGACAACCCCCCCCCCCCCCCAAGGTCATTCTCTCTTGGGAAGAACACGCCACCTGAGCGCCTAATGATGTGGGCTACGTTCATGGAAAGGGTTGACAAGGTGGCGGCACCATGTGAGACAGAGATTGGCGCCATGACAGAGGACTTAGAAAGCAGTGTAGGATGAATGAGGGTGAGAGGAACAGCCTTTGGGACGAGATTTACCTTTCTGGAAGAGAGAGTGGATGGACAGCAGTCTCCCCCGTCATACTGGCAGTATGCTCGGTTGTTAATGGTGTCACACCAACCATCTCCTGCGAATGGCTGCAGTATAAAAAAAGTTGAAAAACTTTTTTATAATGTATATTTACAGTACATTAAAAAAAAACTTTTGTTCTTGTACTATAAAAAATGGTTTTCATGGTTATACATTTAAAATTGGGAATGCACAATATATTGGTTCCACACCAGTTATTATATTACATGATTTTCAATTATCAATATCCAATGATATTGAATATTTAACTGTGCATGCATATTTCCCATCTTTTCTCTTTTTTTCTAATTCATTATTTTTTGGTTACACTTTATAGGTTTCATTTCTTCCTAGTAGGTATAACTAGTGCTTTCAAACGACTAATTATGATTAATCAAACTCAAAATGAAGTAGTAAATGAATAAATATGTTTTCGTTTGCATAATACATGTGTGCTTACTGTGTATATTTTGTGTTGGGGGTGTTATTGGCAGCTGCTGAAAGCAACTAATAAAGTAACTTGTAATCTAACTTAGTTACTTTTAAAATAAAGTAATCTGTAAAGTAACTAAGTTACTTTTGAAAGGAGTAATCGGTAGTCAGTAATTTGATCACTATTTCAAAGTAACTGTGGCAACACAGAACGATTAATCAAGATAAATTTTATAGCACTAGTTATAAACATATTAGTTATGAAAAAAAAATAAAGCATTTATTACTCTCTGTTAATGTTATTTCTAACTTTAATACAGAATTAAAATCAAAACTTGAATCTGTTGATATTATTTAATAGACCTCAACTAAGGTGAATTAGCAATTAATTTACAGAACATTTTTCATTATGGCCTGAATTCAATAGGTCTAAATTTTCTCTCTTTCAAAATAGACAAAATAGAATACAATTTTAATATCAGCCATCTTTAGTTGTCAGACATATCATTCAAATAAAAAAAATAAAAATAAAAAAAAGAATAATAATAAAAAAAATAACAATGTATTTTCTAATATAATAAATCAATTTCATACATTAATCTAATAATTATCGATAGTTAATATACTATACAGTAGGGCTGGGCAATTTGACCTAAAATCAAAATCTCGATAAATTGAACATTTTAACTCGATTGCGATTAATGAACGATTCTTTGATTTATTTTTTTTGCCCTCATAGTTTACTGACAATTTTTGTACAGTAAATATGCTCACATATTACAAGTGAGAGATTTTTGAATGAAGGCTGCATTACTTGATTTTAAAACGGTTGCATGAGGTTATCTTAGTGATCTTGTCATGTCACCATATGGACATGAATTTACTCTAAGTTCTTACTAAGAAACACAAGCATGTTAACCTTTTAGGGTTATGTCTTGTACATGTCTGGTAGTGCAGTTTTTGAAAAATGTGATGGTGACGGCACAGTGTATCTTCTGTGGAGAGTTTTAACGAGGTGTTTAAATCCACTTCGCTTCACTGTAGCCAAGGGAGTCATTTCCTTTGCGATGTACAGAGACTGGAAGCGCCTGGCAGAAGCCCCTCCCATGACGCAAATTCACGTTTGCAGTGAAGCAAATTTCACGTGCTAATGAAGCGAGTAAACTCAATGTTCAAATGTTCAAGCGTCCAACTATGCGCGAATAGCATGATTTATTCGCCCGCAAGTCACGTCTGGTGTGAATGTAGGGTCACGTAACGGAGCGGGGTCATGTGACTCCACACACGGTAGTGTTTTTAAAGGGAAAGTAATTGAAATAATTGACCTGGAAAAATTTGATCGATTATAGGTTAAGATTTTCAATTTCGATTACTTTCAGATTAATTGCCCAGCTCTACTATACAGGAAAACAATAGCTCTCCATATACATAAACTGTTTATTATACATCAGAACAATCTGAACTCTTTGAACTAGTAAATGTGCCATTAAAGTCCTTTAAACGTTAATTTTATTATGTCCAATTAACAATTTTCTCTAAACATCAGGCTGATTCTGGGAGGAACGAATCTCAAAGGAAAGAAATGCATGAATCACGCCAAAGGGATTCCTGTTATACCTTACAGTAGGTGGTATCTGTTTTTCCAGACCAAACTTCCTCGTACCTGTTTTGCAATGCCCAAGAGAACGAAATACAACCCTCTTGAGTGGAATACAATTATCAAATTTAATATGCATAAACACTGTAAATGTGTCATAATGCCTTAAAAATCCTAAAAGGATTTTACCTAACCTAAAGGATCTGATGCCAATAACAGGAAAACGAGAACGGTCAGCCAAAGATAGTTTTGGCTCTCTTGAGCATGTGGAGTCCTTTCAAAGAGTCCAGCTTCTACCTGATTCCACATCTCTGTGCAAGAGCAGTTGGCGAGGAGATCTCTGTAGAATTTATCCCTGCTAAACCTACACCCAGTCCAAAATGTTTTTCCTGCCGTGCTCTCATTCTCCAAGTCATAAGTGATATCATTTTTCATTATTCAGTTTCAAACTTTCATTATTCAAAACTTGTGTGTATGTCGTTTATTTCTTTATTCGCGCTCTCCATCCGTTTTATCACCTTAAGCATATTGCGAATTTATTGGCAATAACAGTTTAAAACCAAACGTACCACTTTGTTTTTAAATTATTGTTTTACATGCTGCAAATTAAATATCTGAATTTAAAACACATGCATTAATAAAGTTGTTTTAGAAAAGGCTGGAAAGAGAAAAATGACCTAATGCCTAAACTAAAGATTCGTGTAACAGTAAATGGGAAGGATGTGTGGAATGCATCTGCTCTGGCCAGCAGAGGAAAACTGCCAGTGAATGTTAAACAACGCTGTAGTTAACTATCTGAAGCTCTACACAAAATAATCTCACCCGGACCTCACATATATAATGCTCAAAACAAAACAATAGTCGAGAAATGTTCAAATCTGACCAAAACAATTCTAAAATATTTGAACCTTATTTATCTATTTTCTTACCTTAAAATCTATTTTCTTCACAGTTAATCATCAATTATTTGTAGTGCTGTCAAATGATTAATCACGATTAATCACATCCAAAATAAAGTTTTTTTTTTTACAGAATATACTGGTCCTTTTCAAAAAATTTGCATATTGTGATAAAGTTCATTATTTTCTGTAATGTACTGATAAACATTAGACTTTCA
>JAUMHQ010000046.1:7805891-7819254 GCA_032361165.1 Enteromius paludinosus
CAAACGGCTCTGAAGCGAAAGTCTGCATGTGCACTGTGCGCGCGCCCTCTTATCACTCAGTGATGAGGCGCACCTGATCGCAATCAGTGCACGCCAATATTCATTGGCCTTTAGTAAAAGCACAAAGGCAACTGGTCTCTCTGGCGAGTTCCCATATGTAACATCGAAGTGATTCGACTGAAAGGGTAACTTACTTTCTTTGTGAAACATAAAAGAAGGTATTTTGAAGGCTGTTGGTAACAAAGGTGACAAAAAATATATATATAAAAAACATAATAATCTTTTATGTTCCATAGTTTATGTTAGGCCATTGTAGCCTAAACATGTAATACATTTTATCTTGAATCAAATGAAATATTTATTTCTAAAGCTACTATTTATCTATGTAATCTATGTAATACAGTACTTTCTCATTTAACACAACAATAGCTTTAAATCATCTTTTGTGGGTATGTTCACAGTCAAATGTAGTTTGCAATGAATAAAAAAAAAAAAATGTATTCGACTGACAGCCATATATATATATATATATGTGTGTGTGTGTGTGTGTGTGTGTGTATTTGTATGTATGTATGACTCCAAACTTTTGAACAGTACTGTTTATAACAAAAGTGTTTAGAAAAATATATATATTTGAATGCTTTTTATTATTATTATTTATCAAAGTCTCACACTCCATTAATTTAAGTGACATAATGTACTAAACACCTCTCCAACCTTTCACATTTTTTAAATATTTCTATCTCCTGACATCACTGACAGAAATACAATAAACACTCAACTGTTAATTTCAACACTATATTCAATTCTGTGCTCCAAATGTTTATCGTGTGACTTACAGTACAAAGCCTCAAAATACAGTGATCAAATCTTTTAGATTTTTTTTCTACTTTTTGGGTGCTTTTCTGTCTTTTTTAATTGATATTGGTCAACATAAACCACTTTGCTATGGAAAAGAGCTGGATTAACACCCATTAGAACTGAAAGATACTGAATAAGTACTGAAAATCAGAAAAGTGTATGGTTTTGACAAGAGGGTGACAGAATGATATATAATTTAAAAAGAATCCAGAAGAAGTTCCATCTTGCACAAAATCTAATTAGCTGTAAATTACTCTTTTGACTCTTGTATGATGTACTTCATTGCTAATGAGAAAGATGTCATATAATTAACACTCACCTCACAGGACTGGATGCAGTGGATCTGTGCTGGATCGGGATGCCACTTTAACATGCCAGTACAGACAATACTCTTTCAAAGGAAGAGAAACAGCAACATAAGAGGGAGTCGGTTACTGCATTTTAATGATGACATAATTGAAAAAAAAGTTGACTTTTTATTATTTGTTATGTTTATGTAACAAAACGTATTGTGAGGAAATATGGAAACGAGGTTTGCATTTTTTTCAATTTTATTTAGACTTTTTCAGAAATCTAATACCATCTAACATCTAATGAAAAAGGAAGATATGGTGCCTAAAAATAATACTGCAAAATTAATATCCAATAACTATGACACATAATAAGGGTTACTCTTTCCCTCCTGTCCTTTAAAATGTAACAAATATTTCACTGATTTGACATTTTCTCGGAATTGGAAAGCTGACCTGTTTCTAAAACAGAATTTCTGGAAAGAAACTTGCTTATCTCTTATTCATCTGCCTCCTACTGTGACCTTTCCTCCATCATTCTTACCCAATCTGCAATACTTTGGACAACATTCCTGGAAAGCAGGCTGTTCTTAAGGGTGCTGATGTATCACTATAAACAATGGGAGTCCGACACCTTCAGAGGCGTCATGCTTGACGTGTGGCATTTTAAGCTGTCTATTATAAAAACATCACACTGTAATCATTACTCTCACGAGCTGATATGACAGTGAGAGACAAAATCAACACGTTCGCAAAGAGATGAGTTGAACCTGGTTTTGGAGCGAGAATCTGGGAAACCCAATCCAACTTATCATTCTGATGTGCCAATATTGTGATTCCAATTTTGAATCCAAAGTATTCAGTCTGGGAGCTCTTCTGCTTAGAGCCAAATAAGGTCCCCCCAAACAAAGATCAGAAAACTGAGCACTTTTACATTTGACAGATGTCAAACACACCTCATTTCATGATGCGTGGAACCAGGAAAAAATATTAATTTCGGTCTAAGAAAATCATTTCAAGGGGCATTTTTGAGGGTCAGTCCTGACTACATTTACTGTACAAGAAAACTTGCAAAAACCTTTTGTGTGTGAGTTGAATTAATGGACAAGGACATTTCAGCATGTGACAATTTATAATGTTCAATCCGATAATACTACTAGGGTCACAAACCATAAACAAATCATTAACTACAACTTTTGCCTTAATAAATTCTTAATTGACTGCTTATTATTAGCTATAAAGGTAGTTGTTAAGTGTACTGTAGGTATTTAGTAAGATTAGGGATGTATAGCAAATGTGCTTTGGAAATAAACTGGCAATATGTTAATGCATGCTAATAAGCAACTAGATATTACTGAGAATAGCTCCCCTCCCTAGCGTTACCATGCTAGTCTATAATATATTATTATTTTAATGTTAATAAAAAAAAAATTTCAGGCATCTATATATCTAAAGTAATGATAAGTATATAACTATTTAATTTAATTAATATGAGTGTATTATTTTTGTATTTTTATAATGCATTTATATTTTAGAATATTTATAAATATTTTGAATGTATAAATATACTCATGTTGGTAGTTCATGCTCATTTCTATTGCATATATTTGTACAGACAAATGAACATGAATAGTTAAATGAATAGTTAAAAATGTACAAAAAATACACTCTCCCTTAGCAGAAAATTAAGTACATGAATACATTCTAAGTAATGTTTATTAAACAGCCAATGATATCAACAATTTGTGGCAAACTGGCACCACCACCTCACCTGAACCTTGCTGGGAAGCATCCAGTGCTCTACTGTATCAGTGTTGGAGCCATTGGCTAACACCACAGGGTCACTTAAGGCCACAATGCATGTTGGGTAACAGACTGCACCTGTCATGAAACAAAGCAAGCTTTGCTTTAACCATCATTTGCATCTGTTGAATTTATTCATGTGAGCACATGAATAGCTAAGCTCCGGGCTAGTCATCCATAGTTGAAAAGTTTGGCAGGTTGGCACTCAAATGTATCCTACTGCACGCAACTGACTGTGGTCTTGCAGCCCAGGTAGTATGTCTAGACCTCTTATTAGGAAGGATAAATGCATTGGCTTAAATACACAAAAATAAATAAAAACAAAATAATGTCCAGACAATAATTGAGACAATAACCATTACTTTGTTGGAAATCGACTCATTGGTTATTTCAATATTTGAAATGGTTTTAATCCTTAATTTTGTCAGTTTAAATCCTCACCCACGTCAAAGCCCTCCTCACAGCTGTATTCCACCAGGTTGAGGTCAAGAGGAGGCTGGCACGGTCCCTCTATCTTCTTACACATTACAAAGTCCTCAGTCCATTTGCCATCTTTGGTGCATCGAATGCTGGACTGCAGGGACAAATGGGCATGAGTGATTAATGAATGCAGAGTTTGGGAATACACTGATAGTGCTGGTCTACAGTGCTACCGTACCCTTTCTGCTGGATCGGGACACTGTAGGGTGCAAATGCTACCGAAGTCTAAATTGTTGGTGCAGGTGTACATGCCCTCAAACATTAGTGGAAGAGAAGGACATGTGACAGGTGAACAGCTGCCTTCTTGCCACGTTCCACCCTCCAAACACTCCAACCTCTGAAACCTCCTGGGAAAAACAATTAATTAGCATTAAGAAGGGGTAAAACAGATTTACGCACATACCTATTAACACTCATTTCTAAATGTTGTCAAAACAGTAAAAACCAATTTCTAAGTATTACAGCAATTTATAATATATCAAAGTTCCTTTAAGGTATTTTTTTAGTCTTTGAATACAATATATGTGTGTATGGACAGATGGATTTTGCTAACAATGCCTTTTTAAATAAACTGAACAATATAAATTTAATGCTTTTAATTAATGGAATAAAAAGGCATAGATAAACAAAAATGGCCTAATGGGAAACATTTAAAATAAATAAGTAATAAAATTACACAATAAAAGCCTTAGAAGGTCATTCTTTTGTTTAAAATAAGAGAAATTCATTAAAAAAACGATTTTTGAGACAGTTAACATAATTGTTGGACTAGTGCTAAAATGTAAATGTACTGTAGTTTCACAGTCAGCTTCTGGTCTGAACTATTGCATGTGAAAGTTTCTTGAATTACATTCTCTTCCAGCCACAGGGGATTTATTCACAACTAAGCCATGTGACAAACCATCTGGTATGACCAAGTAGCCAATAAATCCTGAGGAAATAAATTGGGGTTTAGTGTTCATTGAGAAAGATCATACGGAAGCATGGGCTAAAACTACCTTGATAATAGCATAACACCTCTCTTTAGACCATCATAAACCATTTGCTGAACCTTCATAATGAAATGCCTTTTAAAACAAACATGCCAATGGTCTTAATAAACAGGATCATTTAAATGACTTTATGAGACACGTTGGCTATCGCTTCTGGTATTAATGTCCAATTAAAAGCAGTTAAAAGACACTGAGGTATTTTACCAGCCATTTTAATAAGTCATAAAGACGAGGCAGGTGCAAACGCTAGTCCCCTCAGATGTGCTAAAATATGCTTTAGCCTGATTGGGTGGAATAGCAAAACAACACGCCATCAAACCATTCATCAAAGTGCACTGCTGACTCCATTGCTGAAAGATATTTGGAAACACATGGAGTAAGATTTTGATCTTATTAGAACCATGTGAGCAACCTACATACTGGAAACAGATATTTTACCTTCAAAATTTGTCAACACAGTAAGCTATGCCTAGAAATCAGTTTAAACCATACACACTATAACTCACTTTCTTGGCTTCTTGTTGAGCGTGCCAGTGACGTAATATCCTGGGTTGCATTTGTAGCGGCACACAGTGCCCACGTCATGCCCACCTCCTTGACACTGAGGAACTAGGAGTGTGGCATTGGGAAGGGAAGGTGAATCTGGACACTCAATCTTGCAGTAAGCCTCTGGATATGACCATAGTCCATCCTCAAGACAAACCAATGTGTCACTTTCACCTGAAAAACAGATCCTGATGAGAAGACTGCACACAAATTAAACAAAAATGCTTAATTTATAATTAAGGGCTCTTCAGAAGAAGGCGAGAGGGCAGTCGGTTTTACTATTTCTGAGTAAACACAATATATTTTAAGGTAAGGAGTAACCATGTTAAATACCATGATGGTTACACCTATGATATATTTTTATTTAGCACACATTTAAATAAAATCAGTAAATTAGTTTTGATAAAATATTTTTATTATATATTATAATATTATTACTAAACAATTTTTTTTTTCCAATAATTCTTATTTTAAATTTTTTATTTTTTTTTTCATTATTTTATGAAATATTATCAGTAAGGACAGTTGTTTTGACATTTTCTGACATAAATCTTCTACAGTAACAAAAAAATCAGATATTTAAAATGATTTCTGTTTAAATTTATTAATAAGTAGAATGTTTTTTCATAAAATCTCCCTTTACCAAATAAAACACATGGAGCAGGGGCATATATAGGACACTCTCTCATAATACTATTATAGTAACATATCTAATTAGATTTTGTTCAAGTTCTAAAGCAATTTTATTTGTCAATAAAATATAATGATTCCTTTAAGCTTTAAGGTGTTCTTACTTTGTAGCTGTGCTTAAATTTAGCTATACCAAAAATGGCTGCAAACTGCATTTTTCCAACATGCATGATAAGTTCCAGCTTGTGCCACTTCAAAAAAAAAAAAAGTACATAAATCACTGTATTATTTTTGTGCGTTCCAATTAATGTCAAGTCATGAATAGACTTTAAAAACTCCCAAAAGAGCACTGCAGCCCATCACTTTAACACATTACAGTATAAAAACCTTCCCTTCAAGACCAATAAGCATAGCTACTCAGTGATGCAATGTCCTGGACCTTCCAGTGAAGCCACTGACCACAAACTGCATCATTCCCTGCCAAAGAAAAAATTTGGACCAATCCATCAAAAGCCTGTGTGAGGAGTGGCCCCTCAACCCCTGAGCCACCTTTCCTTAGTTATCCAGAGGGCCAAGAGGGCCAAGTGCCAGTCTGCTATACACTGTCCTCAATGAGGGTCTCTCTGGGGGCTTCAGTAGTATGGGATGAAACACACTCTTGTTTTCGCCTACTTGCTTGTTTCCTATCGCCACCTGTGTGCTGTTCTCCTACAGTTTGGGAATACTTTTCTGTTTACACAGCCAGAAAAGATGGCTGGGACCACAGCCAGACCGAAGCACATTTCCTGAATGAGTGCAAGAACAACACTGACACACAAATGACTATATACTGTGTATAAGCACACATACATACAAAAATTTTAATATTTAGCTTAGCACTGTAAAAAAAAAAATATTGATTGGAGTTCTGTAAACAACTGCACTATGACTATCATTATGGTTTCTCATTATCTGTGTTATATCTAGGTTACTATTTGCCTCCAAAGCAGAGAACACTCGCCACAAACCATAACAGCAGTGACAGCAAACAAATCAATAAAGTATTTTTTAGCAATATAATATGATATAACAATGGAATAGTGATATGTATGCAGTGATTGTTTCGGACTGTCCATGATAATTTCATATTTACAACAAATAATTATGCTTAAGTATTATTGAGATGCTATTATTGTTTTATTAATATTGTGAATTTGTTTTTAGTTTTAATCCTTTCAGTTTTAGTTGTTTTAGTGCATAAAGGTAAACTAAATAGAAGTGGTAACTAGCCGTGAAAATTATATTAAATAAACTATATTGTGATGTGATGTTTTTTCCCCCTATATTTTATTTCAGTTAAAGTGCATTTTGTTTGAGGAAACAAAATCCTTTTTATGGTTTTACACTACCATTAAATAAAATTACAGTACAATTATTTGATTATTTTATGATTATACATATCATTTGTTTGTAGCAATATTTATATGTTTGTTAGTGCTGGCATAGCTAGAAGTTCTGAGTCAAATGACCTCAGGAATGCCAAAAAGCACAATTATTTGTTGGAGTTTTTCCAGTGTACATGGGCAAACACACAAGAAGGTTTCATATCACCCACAAATACACAGTTATTGACTTCAAGTATTATTATTTTAGAAAGGAAGCCCAAAGTCTCACAGAAACAAACACATGCACTAAATGTAAGGAATCCAGAAACCCTCAGGTCTCACACTGTAGCCCAGTTCCCGTCCTCACCTTGCAGGATCGCCGGGGCGTTACAGGAAAAGGTGCACTGCTTGCCGAATGTGGTGCCCCAGGGACACAAGAAGGAGGCAAAGTAGACGTGAGACTGAGGAGGTAGGCCGCAGTCCACTGGCTGACAGCTCACCACACGGTCCCACACTCCATGCACACAAATCAGCTCCGCTTCATTCTGAGGAGAAGAAAGGACAAAACAAACAGAAAGGCATCCACTTTTAATGCCATAGTTTCATTTTAGGCTCATTACACAACACGACACAATTAAGATGTTGTTTTACTGAGTTATAAAATCAATTATTTATTCTTAGATAAGTTGATGAGAAATGTTTGAATTCACAGGCTTTTGTATTTTGTTTAATCTGAACACAATTCGAGGCATCAGACATGTGAACCTGATTTTAAGCGTTTATGTTCTGCACAGTTACTGGAATATTCTGGTATTTTGTACATGTGGGTTCCTGCTCTTGTCTTCTACAATTACTGTAGATGTTCTTGCCCTTACACTGCATTTTAGTAATTCTCCACAATAATTGAATCAACTCTTTCACAATAACAAAAAGGAATGTGATAATTTGGAAAATGTACGTCACAAGACCTAAACACAAAAAGACGTCTTTTTATGTTTGCAAAATGCTTCTTGTTCCAAAGCAGTTGCGAAAAAGTCAAACTATTGCGTAAACACTGAGTGTATCTAATATCACACTAAATTATCTTTGTTTGAACATGCGCATACTGTATAAATAGGCCTCCAGGTATGACGGACTTTCTGAGTAAGCTGTAATCATGACCCAATTACGCCAATATTCCTAGAAATCTGAATAAGATGCCTGGTATTAATCACATTTTTTGGATCAAGTAAACTTGTTTACCTGAAGCACCAGCTGGAAAATGACTAATGCAGTTATTAACAGAATATGAACAGTCATTGTGGAGATATCTTCTCAGAAATAAAATGAATAAATCTTTAGAAAAAGTTCTCATTTAATCTCACTGCTGTTTAGCAGAAACTAGATATCAAGGAGATGTGATTTTTCTTTCGTAAAAGGGTTATTGCAGAGAGACAAATGCACTGTTAACAATACTTGTACGCACTTGATGAGAAGTAAGGCCCTGGCCGTGGAGAATGGTGAGCATATAGCCACGATGACAAGAAACAGAGCAGTGTTTGGAGTCTATGACTGGAGTACAGCGGATTGATGCATGTTCGACGTTTAGAGGACTGCATGACTCAGTACTGCACAGCCTACGCACACATCTGAGTGAGAAAAACACATGTCATCTTAATTATTATTTGACATTGACAGACATCATGTCCACCATCAAACACAATGGAGTTATTTGTATTTATTTCTTAATCCTTTTTATAAAAAAAATTTTTTTTTTTTAATTTAGCTAGAACACATTAAATTGATTAAAAGTGACAGTACAGATGTTCATAATGTTAAAAAAGATACTAAAAGAAATTGCTCTTTTGTACAGAGCCCAGGGATAGCAGTGTCTGGAGAAAATGTGTCTGTACGAATGTTGCAAGTTGGTTAATTTGGTTAACCTCACTTGTATGATTTTGTACAATTTATCTAAACCCGAGTGACAGGTAGGTTTAGGGGTCATTTATACAAATTCATACAAATTGACAACTCGTACGATTTTCCAAAGATCATATTAATTTGTACGACCTCACCCGTACAAATTCATAAGAATTAGCCACCCCATAAAATCTGTACAAATTGCCATGAGATCAGGCTGGCCAGGCAGAAAAATATAGTAGGTTAAATTGTGTGCATGATTTACTAATTCATCCCCTTGAATTACTAAATCAAGTACACAATTTATAAATCTAGGTAATAAATTAGTAGATTGTGCACATGATTTACAAAAAGAGGGAGCGAAACCATGCACACGAAAAGTAATCATGTGGAACAAATTAGCCAATTGTGCGAACAATTTTTACTTGCATGTCATGTGCTGGGCTTTGTACTTTTTAACTTTCTATTTATAGAAGAATCTTGGGGATTGGCACTAATGGTTTCCACAAAAATTTTAAACAGCACAAATGTTCGAGGAAGTTTTCTTGAGCACAAAATGTGAATAGAGTAATGACTGAATAAATTATACAAAATGTAGTGTTTGAAATAAAAAACCTGCAATAATACTTAAAATAGTAATGTTTTTACTTCTATTTTTGATCAAATACATGCAGATTAGGTGAGCACAAGAGACTCATTTTAAAAACGCTTAGAAATTGTACAGATTCCTAACTTTGAGTGTTTATATTTGTGTGTGTGCTTGTAAGTTGTGGGAGACCCCACCCTCAGCGCACCCAGTCAGGGCAAAGGCGCTGAAGTGACAAGATGTACGCAATGCAACCGCCAGCACCGCCACTTGAGAGGAGGAGAAGTTGAGCTGCACTGCTGAAGTCTGGTAGAAGGGCACACTCAGGTTATGAGTCACGTTCACCACTAGGGGGTTATGCTGACATGATAGCTCGTACGAACCTGTGGACAAGCACAAGCAACAAAGTCACAAAAAATACAAAGTTTACCATATTTCACAAACAAATTAAGGATATTATGTCTTACCAAGATTGTGTTTTTTTCCATTGGTGTCATACAGTTCAATTGTCACTGTTTTCCTGCAATTGTCGTCATGCCAACTACCATCATAGGCAAGGTATATAATAACAGAGGCTGCTACACCGGGTCGATCAAATCCTACCTGCATAAACAATCAGTATTATTAGTTATTAATATATGGCTCCTTAGCTAACTTAATTATTTTAACTTAATCAATAATCAGGGTGGAAGCCATACTTAAATCAAATGGCCCAGCATAGATTGAATGATCTATCAAATTCAAAATCTTTACACTCAATGTTTATTTACTTAGCAAGTGTGTGTGTACCTTTAGCCAGACAGGCTGATCCTGATAGTAACTATTCACATGAGCAGAACAGGGGCTCCAGGCGCCGTGAGCCACTACTTCATTAGTGTCAAAATACTGCGACTTGCACATCTGATAAGAATATAAAAGAAATAAGATGATATCTAAAATTCAAAACAAATCACTTTTTATTTATTTGAGCGGTTCATTAAAGATGATGTTCATTAATGAGGGAGATAAATGGTTTATATTGGCTAATGAATTGTAAACAGTTTGTGTACCTGAGTGAGCACAGGCTCCCCGGTGACCTTTGAGGCAGGGCACCTATCGTCCTGATGCGAGCCCGAGGCAGTGGATGCCCACTGATCACTGAACCCCTGAGGAGTGAAAAAGCCACAGTCTTGGATGCTGGAATGTCTTTCGAACTCCTCACACACTCCGTCCCCTTCGAAAACATAGCACAGGCTCGGCCGACCTGCGAGAGATGGAAAAAGCAAGAGAGAGCGAGCGCAAACCCATCGTAAGTAACAAATAATGACTTGGCTGCCAAAATCTAATTGTGTTTTCATAGCAAGTCAGTGAGACTCGGCTTCACTAACGTGTGAATTGAAAAAAAAGGAACGTGATTCCACCGGGACGGTTAAATAAACGATCATACAAGTATGTGGATGATGTCATGGCGTATGAATGAGTTATGACAGAAGTGCACGTGGGGCTAAAAGGGGAATTAGCATGCCATTAAAGCGAATTTGTTAGAGAGCGACACGTGTGAATGACATCAGAGTCTTGCATGAGCCCTTGTCTGAGAATGCTGAAAGGTAAGAGGAAGATGACTCATTGGTGGGAACAGCTTATCAAAGGCGAGGGGCTCAAAAGGGTTCTAACAACAAATGAAAAACACAAGCATTTGATTGGGCGTCTCTTCTGCAGAACAGCTGACCTAACCCGCATGCCAATGCCAAAGGCTTTACTCCTAAGCTTTGTTGATCTTTGCTCCCTAAATACGCTCGTGGAGATAATATATGAGAGCCCCTAATGTGGCATTAGAGTAAATATCGCAAAAAAAGCCATTCCCAAATGCCCTAAATCCACAAAAATGTGGTTACAAGCTACTATGAAAACATTGGGAAGTTTGAGGCATGTGAGTCAGTCGGTGCTTTCACTACGGTCATGTTTCAATTACAGGCTTCTCATGCTTCACGCTCAAAGAAAATGTAGCGCTTTCACGAAAACAACATTGACTAAATTGGTGAAGTATTTGACTTTTTTTCTCCTAAGATTTCCTGTGAGTCTTCCTGTACTGCCTTTACACTCACTCAGGTGCATTATGTAACAATGGTGTACAGTTAGATTGTTAAGAAGATCCATCACAGCTTAGTAAATAATGTACGTGCAACACTTTAACAGTATTAAAAAAAGATTAACTTGATTATTTGAAAAACCACTGGCTGTGTTACAGTAAATGACCTAAAATCCACAGTTTGGACTGGATATTTTGCAATCTGGATTGAATCTTTGAATGCATATGTATTGGGCAAAAATTCAAACTGAATTGTCAGATATCACAGACTTTGCTGTCAATGTAATTAACCATAATTCATAATGAGGATTTTTTTCTAGTCTGCCAAGTAACAACAACAGTATGATATGGTGATCCACAAGTCAGCAACAAAATAGTATTTTAATTTAAGTAATTATTTTGGATTGTTATGCCTCGTTTACACTAGTGCATTTTCATGTTAAAATGCATAACTTTTGCTGATGTTAAAAACCGTTGTGCTGTTTAATATTTTAGTGGAAAAAATAGAAAAATTTACTGCATTTCAGTGTAAAAAACATTTAGTGTAAAAGACACAATAATGTAAAAAAAAAAATACTAATGACAGCAATGAGCATAATATTTTGCAACATAATGAAAATTACATTTTCTTATCCATTATATACACAGCACAGCGCTTCCCCTTCAGTCGAGTCACTTCAACGTTACATATGGGAACTCGCATGAGAGACCAATTGCCTTCGAGTATTTAGAAAAGGCCAATGAATATTGGCATGCATTTAATTATAGCCAGGTGCACCTTATCACTGTGTGAGTATAAGAGGGCACAGATGTAATGCACTTGCAGCTTTTCACTTCGGAGCCTCGCTGCATTGTATGCCTTTGTTCGAGTCTGCCAGATGGAGAATTCCTCAATGGAAAAAAGAGTTCCTGTGAGTACATTCTCTCTCTTCACCATCAGCAAGGAATGGACGGCTGATTGGTGAGCCCCGCGAGCTGGTAGCCTTTGTAAAGGCTAGAGCAAGCCAGCTCACCTGAGTGCACGGCGTGCCGCTAGAGGTCCTCCCTGGGCAATCCGGGAGAGAAAGAAGAGCAATTTTCACATAGGTTGGTAAGGAGTTCTCTGGAATGTCTATCCGGCCGTGCACTTCCGGATGTGGAAGTTTCCTCACCTCTCTGCATGGACATGATCGCTGCTTCAAGCATCTGGGCGAGTTAAAAAAAAAAGGGCAGCATTCATGGATGACTCATGCATTCATTGCGAATGCATGACCATTGCTACAGTGAGACGTTTTTCCCATCTCCATCTTCCCGTGGCAGATCGTTGAGCCGTAAAGGTTTTTCAGCAGCTGCCGCGAGGCGCTTGGGGATCCTCATGCTGACCACGCAGGATGTTCTGCCAGGCAAAAAAAAAAAGCCCCGCAAACTTCTGCCCCATCACGTACTTCCGTTGGGTTACCAGAGCAGTTCGCTTTCCCGTACAGCGGGCTGAGCATCTCCTCCAATGCACTCCAGAAAAGTGAGGCTGGATGATTGGTTACTCCAGTGTTTCCTCCCGGTGCCTTTCTTCCCGGAGGTGCACGAGGAGATGGTCAGGTCATGGCGGGCCCCCTACCCTCGCCATGCCCCGGCTCCTCCCCTCTCAACTGCGGTGGTGCTTTCCTTCCTGCAGGAAAAGTTGGAGCGCAGGCTGTCCCCTTCGACTCTCAAAGTGTATGTTGCTGCCATGGTGACATACCACAATGCAGTGGAGGGTGCATCCATCGGGAAGCACCAGCTCATCGTAAGTGTCACGCCCAGCTGGAGCTGCCAGCTAAAGACTGAGGTTGGCACTCCAGCTTTCTATGTACTCTGTGTTTTTGTGT